>KZ807405.1:11939-26916 GCA_000696205.2 Oncopeltus fasciatus
ATATAATTTAAAAACTATAAACAGATAAAAATAAAACATGGATATGGATGCATTTATCGATAAATAATTTTTTTATAGCCTTTGAAATAAAGATAAATACAAATTCACTCACTTAGAGAGCTCATAGGGATTCATTCCTCTTTAGTAACTCAATGGTGCCTTTTTTTAATTTTATTAATAAGCCTAATATCATAATTATCCTTCTTCTCACAATCCATTGGTTAAATTCTTAATGCTGGAATGACATGGGCTTCTAAGCCTCTAGGGAACTATTCAAAATTTGCTAGTATCTTCCATTCCAAATCTTGGGTATAGAAAAATTTTGAACATAATAGGCTAAGAAATTTTCTAACATTTATATTTTGTAACTTTTTATGAAAAACTCATATTAAGGTAGATAATTGGTCACTGAGTTAACCATTCTATGTAGGTCTCTCAAGCTTGGTACAGTGAGTTTGAGTTTTGTCCTTGTTATGCTTTTATAGTGAAATCTATACCTGTCTAGAGCCATGGGGTCTAGAATAGAGTAGCTAATTCTAGATAGATCCATCTCTCCATAACCTTAAGGGGTTGAATGAGAGGTTTAAAAAGTTAAGGATGTAACTTGGAGGACTGGGTATGCCCCTCTCTGTTTTTTAGTCCTTTATGCAAAACATGAATTCATTAATAGCTGGTAGGCAAATAGGTTGAGGGAATAGAGGTATACCAAAGAAAAATAGTTAATGTCTGTTATTAAGTGAAAAATTAGTAGCACACTTATCCAACATTATCTTTATTAAGATTTCAACATGAATATGTTTTATCTTTTTATCAATTAGGCTCATAGTATTTTGTTATGAAATAATTATACTAAGAGCCAAACAAATGCTTGGACTAATTATTTTCTTTATTCACAGTCACTTTTACTAATGATCATTGTTTGGTGTATTTCAGAATGTATATGTAAATATAAATAGAATATTAACTGTAGCTACTCGAATGATGGAAGCAGGTCACTATGCTAGCTGTCATATTCGTAGTGTTGCAAATAGATTAGATAGAGCATGGAAGGAGTTTGCTGCAGGACTTGATGAACGGACTGCAGTTCTTGCTCTCTCAGTTTTATTTCACCATAAGGCTGAACAGGTAAATCATATTTTTCTTCATTAACTCTTTTATTATTCAATTTTCCTAAAATAGTTATGCTTAATTTTAAATTAAATGCTTTGAAACGATCATTATATGATGTTAAATTGAAAAATATTTGATATTGATTCACAAATATTAGAAATAGTATAATTTGGTTATCAAACCACTAACTAATCAAAAATTGATTATTTTGTGTAGAAAATTAAATATGAGAAAATTATTATAATTTATAAGGTTCTGGCTATTGTTTAAAATTGTGTTATTAAATAAGATTTATATTTCAAGTTTTTGCTTGAGTGTATATTTTTGTGTTTAGTATGTTGAAAATGTTGGAACTTGGAACCAAGCTTGTGAAAACATGAACATCCCTTGTGAAATAGTCCTCTTGGAATCTGCGATTCATCAGCATCAGAATCATTATGAAGCTATGTGCCAGGCGTACACAGAGGTATCTATCTTCTTTCTCTTAGGCTACTATATTGGAGAATGCCTTCCTTTCATAGTAACATTTTTGGAGATAACCCTAGTCTTATTAGTGCTGAAATTAGGCATAACTATAAACAAAATACAACAACAAATTAACTTTATTTGAAGTCAAGTTTCATCTTAACAGTGAGTTAAGGTAACTATTACTGTATGTTTTATTAAAGTTATTAATTCTTAATTATGACTTCTCTTGTTCCCTTGTCAAAGGAGGTATTCTTGTAGCCATTAATGTAACATTACTTATTTCTGTAAGTGGCCTGTTTTGTGAGGAGAATTTTATACTTGTTTTCAGAATGAAATATGACCAGTATGGTATTCTGTAAGTGGTTAAATAATCATAACTAGTTAACTCCATGTGACCATTTATTAGCCTATTATCTGGTTGTAAAACTAATAACTGGTTATTTACCTGGAACCTGTTAATAATTTCAATCTTAATAACTGAATATCACAAATAAGATATGCCTAAGTATCCAGTACTATTTCCACTGTATTCAATATCAGTTTTAAAGAAATAAATTCTTATTTCAGGAGGTAACCGATGATAATCTGATAATGGATGTATAAGTTTTCAGTCATAAATGGTCATTAGATGAAAAACAGTTTTAAGATATCAGGTTATTTCTAAAGTTAGATATAAATGGTTTTTAAAAAATCCTATGCTGAATATTTGGTTTGAAAAATAACCAGTCTTTCTTTATAAAACAGGCCTACTTGAAATGAATTCAATATTTTAAAATTTTATTTTTTTATTTTTTAAGAGTGGGCCTTTAATTTAATATAATTATAAACTATAAATGAATAACTTCTAACTCCTCATTAAGAACAATAACTGGTGGAACTGAAAAAAAACCTTTTATAATTTTTATAGTTAGACTTGTTGCCTTGCCAGATGCTCATGAGCCTAGATTATTAAAAAACAAAAATAAAATAAAAATAATTTATTAAAGATATACGTGTATTAATTTCTGCATATACATTGTACTTCACTGGTAATTACAAATTATTTTAAGAAAGCAGCATTTTAACTTTCAGGATAGTTTTCAATAATCTGTTCAGTGAAATGTTAGTCATCTTACATAAACTTAATTATCAGACGCCAAATAATTATTTCAATGGTTGTTAAGGCTTATTTTCTGAAGCTTTTTAAAAAAATATGTTATTGATGAATCAAATTAATCAATATTGAAGGGTTAATAAATAAAATATAATTTCATTTATAATTAGTTGCATATCATATATACTTCTATTGAACTAACTCACTTTTATTGTGATTTTTTAAAAATTACAAGTAAAAACTCTATTATGCTTTCAATAACTTTTATATTCTCTTGCTCATTTTTTTTTTATGAGCCTATATATAGTTATATAATTAGCCATTCCTAAGTATTTTANAAAAAAAAAAAAAAAAAAAAAAAAAAAAAAAAAAAAAAAAAAAAAAAAAAAAAAAAAAAAAAACAATAGAGCAAAAGTAAATTATGAGGGTGCTTTCTATAATAAACATATAAATATATCAATAAATAATAATTGATTCTAATAAATTAATGTTCAAATAATTATTTTATTTATTGCCCCTTATTTTATAAGTTTCTGTAATCAAAAGGTTATTTAATTTGTTATTATTAATCAAATTTTATACTCGCATAGGTATACAATGCCTACCAGTCCCTCCTGAATGGTTTGGACCTTCTTGTCCAGGTCTGCTTAAACTTTCCCCCACCGCCAAGCCGACCCCCAAGAATCCACTACACCAATGTAGCCATCATCAATACGGTTGTATTTCATGCAGAATTTTATGAAGCACTGCACATATTCTGGGTATCACAGGCTATGGTGAAAGGAGGATGGGGTTTGCATTGGATTGTAATATATTGAATCGCTTTAATTTTGGGTTTCTTCCTTCTATTTCATATTCTTGAGGCTATGGAAATTTTTCTTAAATTAATTTCATATACCTAACATGATCTGTTCTTCTCTCTTTTAAACCATTCTTTCCTATAATCAAGATTTTGACCAAAGCCTTTACTTCACCCAGATTTTGTTGATTAATTTACAAAAACTTTTTTAATTTATTAATTACAAGATATATTTCAAAGTGTCTTAATCCTTTTTAAATTTGTTAAGAAAATGCAATGTATATTTATGCTGAGTAGTTCATTCCTGAAAAATTCATACTGTCCTTCCTTAATTTTGGAGTTGTTCAGTCCATGAAATTATTTATTTATTTTTTGAATAGCTTATTTTATTAGATTAATTATAATTGTTTTGATATAATTGTTAGCTTCAGATTTTAGAATATCTCTGATATTCAAGTCTTAATTAGTTAGATTTCATTAATATTGTGCAAGTAAATAAATCATAAAATAAAATAAAAAATGGTTAGATAAAACTTACTATTTCATTACTTTTGCTCTCATTATGATTTGTCTGCTGCAGTGATTGTAAACTGCACACTTCTTATTTACTAGTAATTAATAGAAAACCAAAATTTAATATGGTTCCTCTAAAATATTTACTGTTAGAAAAAACAAAAAAAAAAAAGTGTTTTTTAACACAATACAAAAAGCCCAAAAATCTTTGTTTTGCTTATATGAATGCTATTGAGAGTTTAAGTTCACCAACTTATTATATATATGTATATATATATAGATAGATAGATAGATAGATAGATAGATAAATAGAGATGATTTTCTGAAAACTAATGGAATTTTTTCAGGGAGATTGAATCTAAGAAAATCAGTTTTATACTTCATCGTCTAATATTTATTATTCTAATGTTTTCTTGAGTTTTATTCAAATTATCTTCTCAAACTAACTATACTTTTTATTGAACTTCTATAAAACTAAGTTTTATTTACTACTACTTTTACTAATGGTGATGGGCTCTTCTTAGGTTCATAGCACAAGCAAGAAACTTCTCTATCAATTGGATCATTTAGTCCAGGTCTGCAATCAGCCTGGAATGGAGCACACTAGAAAGCATGTATGTATCCAGACATTTATAATTATTTATCATTTTTTTATTATTTGATTCCATAATTATATTCTTTTATTTCATGGATGAAGTATTAGAGCTTCTTGTTTCTCTTATACTTATTATTAATTCATTTTTATGATAATATTTTAAAAGAATTTCATGTGCAAAACAATTTTATTTTTTAAATAAAACATTTATTGATTGATATTTATTGATTTTTTCAATTAATAATTTATTGATTATTTATCAATATTTATTGATTATACTTTTATTTATAAATTGCAAGCACTAAATTTCTTCCGTTTTCATATTTCAATTTTTCTTACTTCTCCATTTATATTCTTTTTTATTTTAAGAGCTCAAGAAGAAAGCAGAAAAACCACTATGATGTAAGTTCTGATTCATTTTATGCATTATTGTGTTTAACATTGTTATATTGCATCATATTAGTTTTTACGGTGTTTTATGGGAAATAATTGGTTGATGTGCATTGTATTTTTATTTGTTTTTGCATGATACTGTGTTGCTTGGTAATCCAAATTCATATAAAACAAAAATTTGGTTAAATTGGAAAATAAACATCTAAAATTAATTGGCTTAAAATGCACATAATGAAATAATATCTGAATATGCTAGCTGTGGCCTATGGATCTCTGGGAGAGGGATAATATGTGTTTATGTATGATATACAAATTCAGTGATTACATCACTTTTACATGGTCAACTTACATATTCTAATTTTTTTCTTCGTTAAACCTCAGAAAAATCCCGAAGTAAGGCCACCCTTTTATTTTCTTGTTATTAAAATATTTTGCAGTTTGGAAGGGAAGATCACTAAGGAGGGAAAAAAAAGTAAGAAGGCAAAATAGAAAGAAGTCAAACTGCTGTCATAAAATGAATAACAGTTTCACATCCTTGTTTTTCCGTTAGTGAATATAGGAAACAGAAGTGCTAACCTCTTATTTTTTGGAAACACAGTGTTCCAAAGGAAGCCTGTTTTTCTTAAGAAAATTATTTAAATTTCCTCAATTAATGAAGTCTTTCAATACTTTGCAATTAATTAAATTCAACTGATTGTGTAATAAGATTACATTAAATACAACTTAATGAATGATCTTTCCAATGACTTTCAAACGAATGAAGATGATTTCTTGTGTTACATTTAATTGATCTGCATGTTGTGTTTGTGAGTCATCCTAATCTTTCAAAGCTTCAAAAACTGCCTTTTCAAATTTTTTGGGTGGTCTTCCATGTTTTTTGTTTTGGATATCAAATTTAAACTTTTGAAACCTCTCGAAAGATTGTAATTTGTCTGGGCATGCTAAAAAAAAAAAAATTAATGCTGTTCATATATTGTAGCTTTTTGGCATTAAATTCAACATGTCAGTACCCTTAAACCCATGGTTGTTGAATGAAATTAACATAGGTATGAGATGGAGAAACCTTATCTGATAACATTATCAGACTTATTATTGTTTATACAAACTGCACTGTTGAGGGGATTAATTGGTATCTTCATTGGTAGCTACCCTCTTTCATTGGCAAATTTTGTTTTGAAACTTACTAAACTGGTCTATGTTCTCACACACATGCACTCACACAAATATTGTTTGCGTGCATGTGTGTATGTATTATCTGGTTGTAAAACTAATAACTGGTTATTTACCTGGAACCTGTTAATAATTTCAATCTTAATAACTGAATATCACAAATAAGATATCTTAATTACTATATTTAAGGACCTTATGATCCTTCATAAAGATCAAATAAATTAAATATTCTTCTATCAATACTTCTGGTTAATGAATCAAGCCCCACATATCATTTTCAATGTTTAATTAAGCAAAAGGGAGAGAATTTAATTTATTTTAAAATAATGGTCCCATATGATAAAAATCAATTATAAGTCCTCTTATGTATTTATATCTAGCTATCCTTATGTGTTCATGAATTCATGAAAATTGTTTAAATTCTTAAACAATCCTTTTTAAAAGATGAGAAAAATATGGTCTGTTCAAAATATTACGTATTAATGCTGGAACCTTAGTCAGGGTTTCGGCCAGGATCAGAAAATCGAAATACTCCAAAATCATTGTATAATTATTTTATTAATGCCAATATTTCAACTTAACTTGTGTCTCATCAGATCTCCAAGGAAGTGTATGACGGTCAAATCTCAGAGTGCAGAACTAAACTGCCCACTCAGTATATATATATATATATATACTTCTATATTAGTTGTATATGTTTTTTTTTGTTACTCAGCCCTGACAAAGAGCTAAATGACACCTGAATTTAGGTGAAATATTGTCAAAAATCGAAAANTATAAAATATTAATATCATTACATTAATGAATTTGGATCATTACATTTGGTTGTGGTTGTGGTGGTGGTATTGTGAATAGTTAATTAATTTGTGAATTTATTTATATTTGATGTTTAGGCTTGCTATTGTGCAAACTGTGGAATGAATTTATTCATCTATGTATTGCTATATTGTTGGTGCATAAATTTGTCCTGTGTATTTTATAAACAGTCATTAATCAGTTATTTTTTATCAAATAAATTTATTTAGGAGTAATGGAAGATAACAAGTGTTATCGTACTCTTACTCATTTTTGAACATAGATCTGAATCCATCTTATTTTTTTCTACAAAGTTATTTCACATATTTCGTTTTTAAACTACTTGTGCTAGAGGACCTAGAAAATATCCTGCCTTACTTAAAAAATTTAAATTAGACAAAAATAAATTAATTTTACAGAAAAATAAAAATAATGTGCAGATTGTACCTGTTATTGGATTTATTTATTCGATTGTAAAATTATATAAAGCATATCCATTTCTGAAAAAAAAATCAATGGATATTTGAAATAATTAATAAAACAAAGACTTTCTTGAATGCACTGTTATTTATCATTTATAAATTTGCAATCTTTATAGAAAATAGATTTGCAAGAATTTTAAATCATTAGTCCTATGGCTCATTGTCATGCCTCTCTTTGTCTCAATGGATTAGCTCAAAGTCGTTCATTGCATTATATTATTAATTTCATTTGTATGTGTTTTCAACCTGGTTTCTTAACCTTTCATCAGGCACTGATGCTTTTTTATCACCACCGGGCGCATAGCGTATTTTGGACGGCATACAACTTTTGTTCTCTTTGACTTCCTTAATGATACTTAGTGATGATTCTATGATCTAAAATTATAAATTTGTTCATTTATAGATTAAAAAAGTTATTGTAAAAAAAAATTTATTCAAATTTATTTCAAATAAAGATAAAAAATACACCAACCAAATGTGTAAAACATTTACAGTTAATGTGATCAATTTTTACAGATTCAAATAGTTCGTGGGTAATATTTTTATATTTAAACACTTTCATCATACCCAATTTAAAAAAAAAATTTTATATATAACTGAACTGAAACTACTATTTAGTCCACAAACAAATTATTATTGCTATTACTAATAAAATGTTTCATTATCAAATGATATACTACAGACTACGTATTAAAAAAAATATGAGCAAATAAATCATATTTATTATTCAAATTATTATTATTTATTCTTACAAAATATATTATGAACTGCCTTCACTAGTATCTTCCATGGCATTTAAGCAATCCTCTCTTATTATTTTGGAATGTTTCCCACTTACAAACACTGAACACTTTTTACATGTTTTTCTAGAATTCGATTTTCTTGAGTTGCATTTATATTTGTACCTCTAAGTCATTTTTCCTTGGGCACTGTAACATCTTCAACAGCTATTTTCGGATAGCGAACATTTAGAAAAGCTTTCACATCTATGGGTAGGTTTCTTATCTCAGACCTGGTGTGCAAATGTTCCTTCATCAATTCCTGAACTAGATTTTTGAGAAATATATTTCTTCAAATAGGAGATATATATATATATAAAGACTAAGTGTAGTGTTAGTGTGGGTAAATCCTTAAAATGGATCAAAACACTGTCTTAATCTTTAAAATATTAAGAATTAAGAAAGAAAATATGTAAGTAAGACTGTATCTTCACTAATATTTATGGTCTGAAAATGGTCTCGAGAAGCCATAATTTTGTCTCTGGCTGTGCTCTTAGCCTCATTGTAAAAGTTTATTTATCACTGGGAGGTATAAGAGGAGAGGATTGTCAGGAATTCAGTCTTGATAGCTGAAGACTTAAAAACTAATTTGTAACCAAAAAAGTTTTTATTTTAACCGTTTCGGCCTAAATTTCAGGCCTTCATCTGGGCAAATAGGGAGAGAAACTACTGCTCAGCAGTAACTAAATCATGACTGAGTCCTGATTTAGTTACTGTTGGGCAGTAGTCTCTTTCTCCCCATCACCCCTTTCAGGCCGAAACATTGGCTAAAATAAAAACTTCTCTCTTCATAAAACTCAATGGTCAACAAATTTACCTCCAAATTAAGAGGTGTAAATAACATTGAGAGACCCCAACAATAACATTGCACCTAGTTCTAGAGCAAAGGTCATTGTAGATTGTCCTTACTTGAAGTGTTAGTAATTGCATGTTCTTCACTATACATACTTGCAATATTAAGTTTGATTTTGATATACATACTTTAAAAATACTAATATTGTCTGCTATGCAATAATTTAAACTTGTATTGTAATTCAAATAACCTGGTGCATCAATTGAATTAATAAATTTTTGATTTTATTATAACTCAAGTTTTACTTAGGGGATGTGTGTTATTTTAAATTAAAAATTGTTCTAATATATTTTATAACAATAGTGCAAATGTTTTAACACTAAATATTTTTAAATTATAACAAAATAAAATAATCTAATAATANTTTTCTATTAATATGAAATTTATTTATGGTTATTATAGTCATTTTGCATTTGTATAATTTATTATCAGCTTGAACAAAACATATTATTTTGCCATAGATATTATTATTAGATGATTTTAGTTAGGGTTCGGTCAAGGTAGATCCAAAAAATACAACGTTTCGGCTTACATTGTAAGCCATCTTCAGGGCTGCCTCTGACGAGAGAGAGGACGTTCTGTCCCTAAGTTCACATTTCCATGACTTATGACTGACTTTTTTTAAATTTGTATTTTTTTTCTATCTACCTTGACCGAACCCCAACTAAAATCATCTAATATTAATATTTATTCTGTTTTAAATTTTAATAATGTTTGTAAAAGGGTTGATTGAATTAAATACTGTACTTGTCATAAAGTAGCAATAGGATGTTGACGAGAAACATTACAAAGCAGTGATATTTCATCCCACTTTACCATTGTTATCAAGTTTACTTTTAGATGATATATTCATAATGAATATCATAATTTATGTGCATTTAATCCACAAAGATCTTTATAATACTTATATATGTGGTAAAAATAACTACTTTACTCTTCATAAAATTATTATAAAATAAATTGTTACTTAAAATATTTATTTTTTAGCCTTCATGAGAGTTTTCTTTTTTCTTTTAATTTATAAGCATAAAATTTATTGTTTAAATCTCTTTACCCATCAATTTTATCAATTTATTTCAGATCTAATATACCTTTTTTTCTTTTCTTTGATAAATATATTAATTAAAAATAGAGAGAGCAGAACAAGTAATCAATTTTCCAATTTAAATATTTAGAAGCCTAATAATAATTTTGGTGCATTTTATTCCCATAAAAAATTTGACTATTTGCATTGTAACGCAGAAAATGTTTTTATTAATAATTTCTAGTTAGTTTAATTATTTAGTTTTTGTCTCCCATACAAGATCAATCAAGGTCATGGAGAGGAGGAGCAATCTAGAGGTAACCACCTACTCTAAAATCAGGGACGTTGTATCATCTGGTTCAAATGTTCATGACTGAGAGGTAGGGTTCCTAGGAAATTAGGAGTAATTTTTGAGATGGATGAACATTACCAGTATTTCCACTGAATCCTATGAACACAAACGCCTATTATCTGATGATTTGTGGATGCTAAGTGAAAATTGTAATTATGGGACTCTCAGAGAGGACTTTATTAGATATCAGATTGTGGTTGGTGTCACTTGCAGCTTAGTGAATGTCTCCAACTCGATTCCAACCTTACTTTGGAAAAATATGTCTTAGCATTCTAAGACAAAAAGTTTTAGAAACACAAATTTAATATCTGGAAATTCCTCTAATCTTCCCACGAATGCATCTTTTTTCCAAATACAGTCAAAACCTTGAGTGAGCAATAAATATACAACAATTAAATGCTCAAGTTCCAGGTACAGTCAATGCTAATTGTCATTCCTGCGACAAAAAGGGACTTTTTGCAACTAAATGTCCGGAACATCACTCCGGGATACCGTAAGTCCAATGGAGCAGTTGAAGCATCTGTAAAAATAGCCAAGTCCTTATTAAGCAAAAATCAAAATATCTCTCCTTGCTTACCAGAAACCCTGATTCCAGGTTTGAAGAAAAATTTGGTGTAGCTCATGAAGAGATGTCTCAGAGACATGGTGCCAACTCATTCGGCTGTGCTTTATTGTAGGATGACAGCTCTAAATTGTATAAATTTGATCATGACAGGAAATGTCCTACAACAGGAATTTTGAAAATTGTCTTAAGACCCTAAGGTCTGGCAGTTAAGGAAAGTTCACCCTGGAGATAGAGTATGGTTTACAGATCACAAGTCCTATGGGACAATACCAATAAATCAAGTCAACCAAGGTCTTACTGGATACAATTAGAGGAGCTCAAACGCAACACAAAGTTTCTTGTAATAACTGAAGAGAAAAGGATGTCCTCCACCCTAACTAATAGCACAATTACAGATATACCGAGGAGGTATCATGTGACTGGGTAGGTGAGCCGCCTGTAGAGATCTGTCTGGAACCCCAAAGAGGAGATCACAACACTCTCTTAGAGAGAGTGAAGATCCCAGATCTACTCAGAGTGGTAAAATCCAGCCTTAAGAAACTAGGGAAGAAATCCAGCTGTCCATAACTCACCTGTCTTCACAACATCAGATCCACCTGATCAAAGTTCACTCGTCTTTAGATAGAAGGAGGTTTGGCCGGATTGTACAACAAGACCATTGTGTTACAGCCCTTGATCTTAAATAGGGGAATGTTGTTGAGTTTGTTAATTTTTGTTTATGTGCTTGGATAAAAATGTAACCAAGTGCTTTATTCCTCCAGTTAATGAACAATTTACTATTGGCCTACCTCGTTGTATGTGTGTTTACAAAAAAGTATCAAAATATTTTTTCTACAATTCTCTACTCAAGTTTTAGTTTGGCTATAAGACATTACTTTCTACATGCGTAGATCATGAAATTTTTTAATTTCAATGTCAATAAAATAGATAGATCATGTAAAGATTTGAATCTAGCCTTTTTTATTTTTTTTATTTAGGAATGCTCATTACATTACCTTTCTGACTGTAGGTATTTTAGGAGATAATCTCTTCTAATTATGCACCATAATCGATTTTTGAAGCCATATTCTTTAAATAAAAAAATTAAAAACTATAAACAATTAATGAGAGGGAATATAATAAAAAATCTATCTGTCCCAGCCAGGACCCGAACCGAGATGTCCTGCTTTCCGGGCCGGTATGCTATTCATTGCACCACCAGGACGAGCCAGATAACTTATTAAATTCCCACAACACTAGCGAGAGCCTAACCCACAAGAAAGACGAATATATCGTTTTATGCTCGGAGGAGCTGACATTGTCTAGCTATTTATTGACTCTCGTNTGTCAACTATTATTTTACTAAAAATATATATTTAATTCCTTTTTAATTACACTGAACTCAATTGCAATGATTATTTTCTCTGATTAGGATGGAGGGGGATCTGATTCTTCTGCAAGTAGTCGTGGCCCTAATCCTGCTGCTGATTACTCTGAAGGCGCCTCTCATGTTTTAGCTGTTATACATCAAATACTTAATCACCACCGTTCTCTTGAGCATAGGTGGCTCAACAAAAAAATTAAACTTCATCAGAGATTAGCCCTTCGCCTCTTCCAAGAAGATGTAAAGCAGGTATATAAGGAAATTGTTATATCTTTTATATTCTACATCCTACAATATATCAATTTTGCATGAGGAATATTATTTTGATATATTGGAGAATATATTTATATTTATACATCTTTAAATCTTACAAAATTAGCTAATACTTTAATTTTAAAAATAAAATTATTCCCCTAAAAAAGGAGGAGATAGTTAAGGGTTCAGTCAAAGGTTTATTATTAAATACTTACAAATTGGTGAACCAATATGGTTTTATTTTTGCCAAAATTTTGGCCTGAATTTTAGGCCTCCTTCAGGGCTGTGTAACAAACATAAAACAAAACAAAAAAAAATAAAAATTTTGAGCAAAATAAGTACAAGGACAATCTATTTAATTCTGTAATTACAATTATATATATATATATGCACATAATAATTGTGGTTATAAATTTATGATAGTGGTATCATTTATATAAAACAGTATCAAAGAATTACACATACCTATGTGGGGATAACGTAGGGAGAGAGTCACGAATTGTGTGTTCTAACCCATGGATNATATATATATATGTACATAATAATTGTGGTTATTAATTTATGATAGTGGTATCATTTATATAAAACAGTATCAAAGAATTACACATACCTATGTGGGGATAACGTAGGGAGAGAGTCACGAATTGTGTGTTCTAACCCATGGATGCTGGGGGAAGAAGAGAAGTGGGTGGGAAAAATATGGTATTTTTTAAAGTATGTTGGTATTGATGAAAGGAAAGTGAAATAAAGGTAGTGTCTTTAAAGGGATTAGCCACTACTTAAGAGTGACCTGAAAACTTCTAGGAATTTGTGATCTTTAGGGTTTCAGCTAGACAACGTATATTGTTATGTTGATTTCTTTTGAGTATATTGAAAATGTTTGTGTACCAAGAGGAAATATAGTTTTGTCTGCTTTAACTTTAATAAGTTTTTTCAAAGTGTATGCATATGAATTCTGATACAGTTTTTCGACATTAGGTTTGGTCATAAGAAGTATGAGTTTTAGGAAGTTAGGTGTGTGCCTGTCAGTAATGGAATGTTTTGAGAGAGCAGTAGTCATTTTGTTGTTTTTTATGTCATGTTAATGGTTGTTGAGTCTTTTTTTAATAGGATTTTTGTCTGTCCAAGGTATGTAGCAGTACAATTGGGAGTGACACTGCGGATTTAATATATTACATTAGGTCTATCAGTGGGAAGGATGAGATCTTTAAGATTGGAATATAAGTTTGGAGTTTGTTTTTGTTGGAGAATTCTACAAGTAATTTTGGAAAGGTGGTGGAATAAGCAAGGGGGGGAATCATAACAATTTGTTGATAATTATTTTATGTCATGGGAAGCCATTGTTTGTTAGGATGTAAGTTTTTATAAGAAATTAAGTTTAATAAACTTAATTATTAAGTTTTTATCATGAAATCTGATGTCTGAGAGGTTTAATGTTTGGTGAATAAGGTTCTTGGCTACGTTTATTTTTAGGTGGTATGCTTGTGAGAATTGAAATGGAGTAAGTGTCCTGAATAAGTAAGTTTAGCATACCAGTCCGTAACTATTGAGCCGTCATGGTTTCTGATGAGGAGTAGATCTAGGAAGGTTTCCAGTTTTTTCTGTGGGGGTTATAAGAGTTGGAGGCTTTGAGGATTTCAGGAATTTTTTAGGAGCTGAGAATCAGATAAAAGGTCATCTACATATTTTCTTATAAAAATATATCGTTGGGGAAGGAGGGAAGAACTGTGTTGAGTAAGTCTTTTAGTGTAATGTTAGCTATGTCAAGGGCCAGGCTATTACCCATGGCTAGTTGGGACTAAATATTGGGATATTTGTTTGTAAACTTTGTCTCGGAAAAGGAGGTGACCCAAGTTACAGCAGAGTGAAAGTGTTTGTAAGTATGAAGCTAGAGAGAATGTGGTGGTTGATTCTATTAAGTGCCAGTTCTTTTCTACAATAGAGAGTGCTTTGTCAATGGGTACATTGGTAAATAAGCTTTCGGCATCTAGAGAGATAAGGATAAAATTATCTGGGCCTTTTAGGGTTTTGATGACTTCTTTAAGGGCAAGAGAGTTTTTAATATCATATGTATTTTGATGGCTGAGTGCCTGTAAAGATGGGAGTAGGAATTTACTGAGCTTGGATGAGGGGGAATTTATGTTAGATATGATAAGGCGTAAGGAATTTTTGGGAGGCTGTAACATCGGGGAGCTTGGGAATTATAGGATATAAGGTTTTTGTAGTCAATTTCATTATTTTTGCAGAGGGAAGATATGTGTTTGTTGAATTATTCCCTTACAATTTCATTTTAAGTTTTAAATATTTATATTCAAATTACATAAATTCATGAATACACAGAGCAAAATACACACTCATATATATATAT
>KZ807405.1:42620-63366 GCA_000696205.2 Oncopeltus fasciatus
TTTGACAATTACTATTTTCTTGGTATTTAAAAAAAAAAAGTTCCTATTTTTATTAGATGATTTTAGTTGGGGTTCGGTCAAGGTAGATCAAACAAAAAACAAATTTTAAAAAAAGTGTATTTTTTAAAAAGATTATCTGCCAAAGTTTCGGCTTACATTGTAAGCCATCTTCAGGGCTATCATGAAGTCGAGAGAGGACGTCCTGTCCCCAAGTTCACATTTCTATGACTAAACAACTTTTGTTCCTATTTTTATTTCATGATTGTGAATAGTGGACTTCCAAGTGGGGATAGGTTGTCCTCGGAAGGCAGAAAATCCGCGGAATGAACCTTGTTTTTGCCCCAGATCTGAAATAGACTCCCCTTGAACTGCAGAGGCCTGTCTTGCGAAGATGGCCTTACTCCCTCCACATATGGTGTGGCCCGCTTCTACTTCCCTACCGCGGTAACACGACCGAAATTTCACTTCCTCCTGTCTCACCTTCTTATATCGCGTGTGACGTCATGGAAATATGCCGGCATTTTTGCAGTTTGCGCTGCAACGTTCTCTTGTTTCTAGAGGTCCTTCCCTCTGAGAAACACAGAAAACTTCCTCCGGAAAAGGAGAATTTAGTTTACCGTTGAGATTATTAATTGAGAATTTGATGGGGTTCGGTTAAGATTTTTTTGATCCAGAAAAAAATACAATTAAAAACAAAACATTTTTGTTACCAATACTTCTTCCGCGTTTTCTTGGAGTTTTTAGGTGCCAAGCTTTCGCACACCGTGTGATGGCTTCTTCAGAGCTGAATGGAGATTGGAGACTCATTCTCCTCATTCTCCATTCTCCATTCAGACGAAGCCATCACACGATGTGCGGAAGCTTGGCACCTAAAAACTCTAAGACATTGTTGAACCCGGAAGAAGTATTGGTAAATATGTCTGAGGACCATGGAAGACTACGAAAACAACTTTATTATCTGGCGACGTTTGTTCATGCTGGTTCAACACCATTTTTTTTTTTTTTTTTTTACAACTCTTAGCCGAAACCCAACAGATTCCCTACTAATTTCCTCTAGTAAATTATTAAAAATAATTAAGAAACAATTTATGTAGGAATTTGTTATTTTGGTATGTATGATAAAATAATTGAATTATTAAATTTATTCCGCTTACAAAAATGCTAAGAATATATAATATTCTTGACTAAACCAAATGTTAAATAACTATTTGGTTTGTAGGTTGTAAAACATGAACAAAATACGTATCGAAATAGAAAATACATAATTTTTATTATTTAAAATATTTGTATTTTTTCAACAGTGAACAAAATAAACTTAAAAAAAAAACAGATAAAGAATTCGTACATTTAAGTTTTAATAAATTCACAACTCGAACTAAACACTGATAAAACATAATGTGAAAAACTTTTATCTTTCAAAATTCAATAAAAAAATTGAGGGAAATTAATAGTGTTTCTCACATGCCAAAACTAATTATTTAACTAATTTATGAAAAAGCTAGACGTTTTATTTTAAATGAGAATTTGTAAATTAATTTTAAATTAAAGTAAGAATATTTTCAATGACACTTATTTTTAAATGTTAATTTCTTTTTCGAGAAATAGTGATTAGCATGTCGTTTCTTAACGACATATTTTATTTTCATTATAAATATTTTATTTGGTTGTGGTATTTTATCCCACGTAAATTTTAAACAATTAATGAGAGGGAATAGAATAAAAAATCTATCTGTCCCAGCTAGGAATCGAACCTGGATCTCCTGCTACGGATATCCGACCCGGATAGCAGGAGATCCATGTTCGATTCCTGGCTGGGACAGATAGATTTTTTATTCTATTCCCTCTCATTAATTTGTTTATATTATTTACATCTCTCTAAAATGAATATAAATAATTTCTTTTAATTTCAATTAATTGTTAAAATTATTATGAAGGTATTTTAGGGACCTTTACTGGTGACAACTATGATTCAATCATTTTCTTTAATAACCTCTTCTTTGTTTTTCGAGGAGTATTTATCAGGGGCGAACTTTCAGTTCACTCCTACATCAAGTGCTGTGCCTTACCTAATACCTGATATGTAAGTCAACCAAAAACTTTCTATAGAGAAATAAATACGGTAAATATTTTTCGGAAGAGAAAGTAAATTCTTACCAAAATAGGTATACATCTTACACCCTGCCCTCTCACAATAAATTAAAATATTTATTTTTCTCAAAATAAATTATTAAAATTTATTAAAAATTAGTTATTTATGTGTCTCGCTTTAAATATCGTTCTTTTTAAAATCTTCACAGAATAGTTGGAGAAATTAGTCAGGATTTCGGCCTGTATCAGAAAAATAAAATACTCCAAAATTTATGGGTAATTATTTTATTATCTCCGACGTTTCGACTTAACTTGTAAGTCATCATCAGGGTAATAGTGATGTCTGGAGAGATCTCAAAAGGGAGGTTTATTAATTATTATTCATTTTTCTATTGTAACCCTAAAGAAGCTCAGAGCATGATGAGCGAAAGTTTGGTTTTAAAAATAAAATGACACGGTCCAAAGCGGAAGAAAAAAATATGAATATTATCCTAGACCGTGGAAGTCTCCGAGAACACAAAATATATAAAAATGTTCCGCTCTCTAGTAATTTTTTTATGCATAATTTAATTTGTTTAATTATTTATTCTATTTGTGTTTTGTATGGCATTTTTTGAGCAAGAGCTCGATAATGAAATCCCTTGAATTAAATTTATAAATTTGATAAATAAACCTTTATGTGGTTTATGGGGTGGTGCCTCTTAGTTCTACCAGAATTTTTATTTTATTATACTGTTGATTTTTCAACAACTTAGTGGATGACATTTCTCCCAGCCAATGGTATCCTTGTAAGCTGCCTTTCCTATCTCGGCAACACATGTGAACCTCTATCATGGATCCCTTGTGTTCGTTTCCAGCTGTTCTACTATGGCGCATGGTGCAATACGGTGACGTAATCACAGCAACGTTCACACACGAACCTTATGCACTTGCCAGTATAGTTATGTCAGTAATGACTTCTCAGAGGTTGTCCTCGCCTCAAACGCAGGGTGTACTCTGGAGTTTTGAGGCTGTTGAAGATGCTCCTACGGGAACTCGTTAATGATTCAGGTGTTTGGGGGGGTTGCAAACCCTTCTTTCCCACCCTTTATTAATTTATTACTGATGGCCTTCGATCATTAGGGGGAAAATCTGCCTCATCACTTACCCTTAATGCCGAAGAAAAACATTCGTATATAAAATGTTGTGTTTTTTTTTTGGGGGGGGGGGGGTCAAGGTAGATCCAAAAATGTGAACCTAGGGAATCAAGGTAGCACAGTCATGAAAGTGTGAACCTAGGGACAGGACGTCCCCTCTCGTCTTCATGATAGCCCTTACATTGTAAGCCGAAACGTTGGCAGATATTTTTAAAGAATACCTTTTTTTTTAATTTCTATTTTTTGGATCTACCTTGACCGAACCCCAACAAAAATAAATCTGATAATAATATCTACGGTAAAAAAAAACAACTCTATTTTCTTATATAAGTTGTTATAAAACATATAATCAATATATTTTTGTGCAGCTCTAAGTATATAAGCAAATTCTTAGAAAGAAAAATTAACTTTTTTATTGATATTCATATTATTGATGTTTGTTTCAATAAATAATAATTGTTATCTCATCACATAGAAAAATATTTTAGTTCGCTTCGAATAAAGTAAGAAAAAATAAATAAAATATAATAAAAAAATCAGATATTGTTGTATTTTATTATGAAAGATTGATTGGTGCTGGAAGAAATTACTGTCGAAAAAATTATTTACACTTGTTAACCAAAAATAAACTAGTTACCATAGGCTTGTAAATAAATCAGAATAACTAACAACTTCTGCAAATAATGAAATATTGCTTTTTGCAAAATATGAGCTAATAAAGAATCACATTTTACAACAAAAAACACAACTGTTGTATAGTGTAATTTGATGAGTGCCACAACACTTGTGTTATAGAGCATTTAAAAATAAATTCATATTAACAAATATATTTAAGAATAAAATTTCGAGTGTCTAACCTGTCCTTCTATTTTTCTAATATAGAAAACAAATTCGTCGTTTAAGTTTTTCATTACAGAGCCTTAAATAAATTTGTTATAGAAATCAGATGACGAAGGGGGGAGGGGTTATAGGAAGACCAGAATTTATAATCACAATATTTGCATTCTTATTTCAGTTACGAAACACTTCTTGAATACATTATGTGTTTCGTTTCTCGAATAACGCTGCTAAGAAAGGAAAGTTTACAAATATAAATCGGAGGGGTGAGATCTTCCCCTTTTCTTCCTTCCCAGCCTTTCTGAAGCCAATCGGTCATATCTTTCGCACTCATTCTTCTCTCTGGCTTTTAAATTAAATTTCCCAATTTACTCTTATTTGTATCACAGTCATGATGAATATGCTTAGACTGTGCGGCTCCTGCTTTACTGATATTTCTTCTGGAATTTTTTCTAGAATATATATTTTTTTTTTTTTTGAGTTTGTATTTAATTAATAAAGACATTTTCTTAGTTTTATAATGTCCCATGCCTTTCTAAAGAGGATATTGTTTTTCGGGCGTTATAGATGCAAACACGCAACTCTTAGCTGAAAGTCTTATTTTCTATTCTAATTCTATTTTTTTTTTTATCTTTTACTTTTCACCTTTTCGAGATATTCAGTTTTATCATTCTCAAAAATGTCACTGAGCTCCTTGACGAATATAACTAATAGTCGGCCATCATAATTTGAATGCTTTAGTAATATTTATTTTGTGGATTTGTTGCGGTTTCACGACAAATTTTATTATTGTTTTTAGAAGTAATAATGTTATTGGTTTACATTTTTGTTTCTTCTTATAGAATGGCTTTCTTTAAATTTATTTTACCAATTTCTCAAAAATAAAATGTACTCGATAGATTTTATGATCAAAATATTTTTCATAATTATTATGTGAAGTTTTTGTATAAATCTTATCGTGTCCATATGTATAGTTAGTTATATAAATGATCCAGCTTAAATGTTAACTGTCACTTCAATACTGCTGAAATAGTTCAAAGTTGCCTAAGTTTGGGTCCATTTTAGTCTATATCCAACTAGGCGAATGTGATGAAATGTTTGCATTGGAAACGGCTCATCCAATGGTTATATTTGGGTCTACCTTGTTATTTATTTATTTATTTTTTTTCAGGGAAAGGTTAAATGGATAAATAGTCACCCCTTATTGACTGATTCCACAATTAATATTTGTATAATATTCCTCTGATTTGTGAACGGGACTCGCTCTCCGATCCGGGAAGCCATGATTTCCCTTGACCTCTTCTAGTAACATAGATCATTGACCGTTTTGAAGTCAAATTATGACTGAGGCAGTTATGACCTGATTTACTTCTTATCTCTTCTTTAGTAATGCTCTTAGGGAACTTATTTTATTTAAAGAGTTTATTTTCTCTTTTTACACTTTCTTTTTCAAATCCCCCTTTTGCCGACCGTTTCCATGTACGTCGGGAATTACCACTTGACCGGAGTAAGGCTATGCCACTGAAATTCTCCTTCAAGATTGGGTGGACGAGACCTATTTTCCAGCTTTCTGGTACTTTGTCTCCCTCCAGTTCTTGAGCTCTTGCTGATGTATTACGGTCATGATGTGCAAGTATTACGGTGAGCGGTTCCTCTACTTTTCATTGGACAATCTGCCAACTACAGGAGTTTTCCTTGCCTTCAGCTTAAATCGCTAGTAAAACATCGAGAAGATCCTGATAATTCTTATAGATTTTCTTTTGAAAAATATAACTTAAATTGTTTTTATAAAGAAAATAGGAAAAAAAAAAAATACTTGATACGATTAGCGAGTGTGTTTGTGTGCGGGCTTAACAATTTTTAACATTTATTCTATGTAACTGAATAGTATTTTATATGACTTATTCTCTTGAAATATTATTAATCTTTTTATAAGATATTTTTATTTTTTTGCTTTTCAGCGTTTATTTCTTTTTTTTTTTATTTGTGGGGAGGGGAGGTGGTGATTTGTATGGGCTGATCGAGGGGATGGCTTCCTGCGGTCCGGGTCAGTGTGCCAGGAGTCTCAGTCCGCCGGCTATACATCGCGTAGCCTACATTCCGAAGGATGGCGATGAACTAGTTCATTTGTACGGATGTCATCGCCCCAGCGAATCAGGTGCCGTTTTGCCCTGTATCGCTCGCATGATGGGCCTGGAACACCCGAGTCGTCGGAAAGCTCGCGGGGCGTATAGTTATATTGCAGAGAACTGTCGAGGAATTTCGGTAAGCTCATAAATGCAAGAAGTTACTACCAAAGGGGATTCGAAACTGCTCTTACAAAAACGTATTCTCTCCAAGTGCGAAAGTGATAACCACCTACGAGTGTGGTGTTTTCGTACCAACAAGACTATTCGATCAATTTGTTCTTTGATTTTATCAACAGAGCCATCCTTGTTTTCCTTAGATTTAGTTCTTTTGTGTGGTGCCTGTGCGCGCTTCGCATGTCCGTTTGTCTGTGTGTGTTTAGTGTAGTTTATCCGTACATGCTCTTGCGTCCACAATTTATAAGTTATATAAACCAAATTCTATATTTGTTCTTTTTTTTACTAAGTATTTGATGAGTTTGTTAATTGCTTAAAATTGATCTGTCAATGTATTTTTAATATGTATTTAAATTAAATTGTCTAACATAGGACCCAATATTGACGATAAAGTCTTATTAAAGATAATAATTACCTTAATGTACGGGACTACGATATCTTCTAAAAATACTAGTGTCAGATTACTCACTAAATATGACCAGGGCGGGGCAGACGGTGAGGAGGAGACCACCTTTACTTATGAGTTACATTCATTACACCGCAATCAGTGTACTCATATTCGGTAATATATATTTTGCCTCACTCTAATGATTACTAGATATTAGTATTTAAAACTTGATGTTCTTCTATCTCCCTTTCTTCCCCATCCCTCACTGTCGTCTGTCAAGACACTTTTTTTTTTTCTTTAAATTTTGTTGAAGAACGAAGTCCAACTTCCAGAACTTATTTAGAAGATTGAACCCTTAATTCTTTGTTTGCATATTCATGGCCAAAATTGAATAAACGCAATTTGATTTACACATTTATTGGCACTTATTGTCTTGTAGGCCCTATTTCTCTTTTTTTCATGGCATACTAATTTTTTCTTTTTTTTTAATTTCCGAATGCCCATTGCTAAGTTCATAACAGTAATTATTTTACTTTACGCCATTAAGATATTACTTAACAGTTATTACAGGAACAAATATTGTTCTCCTATTTGGGCTGAAATAATTAGTTACTTCGAACGTTAACAAAGTCGACAAAGGTTTGACGATTAATTCACTAAAAATTGGATTAAAAAAAAATAAAATAAAACGTTATGCTCTTCAGTAAATCATAAGGCCGCCCTTACAAGTTCCTCTGAAGTCGTTATTTTGAAAAAAAGAAAAAAAAAGAAACATTTTACAGAAGTTCCTGTGGCTGACTAAGTCTTGATGGTATCATATCCAATTCCCGCAAGGCTTCTGGTATCGTTCGCGCCAATCGAATCTCGTTCTGTACTCAAAAGAGATCCTTTATCTTCTGAATATAGCAGTGGAGTACAGACCACAGCTTGTGTTGTTGTCCTCGGATCCTCTTCCTTGCAGAAGTGCCGATGTATCCTGATTGTCTGATGTAAGCGACGATTTCCGTCTGTCCTATGGTTCTAGGCTCCAGCTGCACTCTCATCTTTGAATTCCTCTACTTATAGTCATTCCTGCTGATTAACAAACTGCTCTCTCTGAGACTCTTGAAACATGATGAAGAACTTCTAAATTTGTATTTTTATTTCATTATTTGTTTCTAAATCATGCGGTTAGTTTGTTTAAGGCTGAAATTGCTAGGGGGGAAGGGCGTGAAGTGGTAAAAAAATCTTAAGTGGTGTTACAGTTACTAAACCACAAGTTGTACTTAATAACTGCAAATCGAACTTTAGTAACACCTTTTTTAATAAAATATTTAATAAAAAATATTTCAGAATTTGCCTGGCAGGTATTTTTTAAAAGTAAAATCTTATTTGATATATAGTGTTTCTACTGCAAACCGCTGAATAGATACGGTTTTTGACAATATTTAGTGCAAGGAAATAGAATAAAAAATCTAACTGTACTAGCCAGGACGCGAAACTAGATCTTCTGCTTTCCGGGCCGGTGCATTTTCCATTTACGCTACCGAGACAAGTCTGATAACTTATTAAATTCCCTGCACCAGTGTCGAGAGTCTAACCTCCGAGGCAGACGAATATATCGTCTTATGCTTGGAGGAGCTGACATGGTCAAGCTGTTTAAATGACTCTCGTTATTTACTTTTAAATTTTAATTTTATAAATATTATTTTTTTGTGGTATTTAATCCATCGTAAATTTTAACAATTTTTAGTGCAAGGGAAAATAATAAAAATCTAACTGTCTCAGCCATGAATCGAACCTGGATCTCCTGTTTTCCGGGCCGGTGCGTTTCCATTTACGCTACGGAGACAAGTCTGATGAGTTATTATATTCCCCGCCTAGCGCCTGCTGGATCCCACAGCAGGATATTCAAGTTCGAGTCCTGGCTGGGACAGTTAGATTTTTTATTCTGTTCCTTTGCACTAAAAATTGTTAAAATTTACGATGGATTAAATACCACAAAAAAAAATTTATAAGATACAGTTTTTGCTTAGATCTGATGAAAGAGTAAGTGATTATCTGTTTTATTAGATAGAATTGTTGGAATACGCGGAGTGGAATTCATCCTCGTTGGATTCCTCCTGCTCATGAGGAAGTCGTCCCTAATGAAACACGGGAAATGCGCTCAGTTTGCGATGCACCAGCGTGCAGGATTATTTTCGCAAGTTAAGGAGTATGAAGTAAATCGGCGATGAGCTTCTCTGAAATTTCCTTGTATATTTTTAGTGGGTTCCCTCCATTTAACCTGGCCTTAGGTTAGCTCTGAAGCTTCCAAAGAGGAACTAATTTCTGGCAGTGTATTCAGACTCTTTGCATGAGACTGGCCCACTTGTGTCTAGTGGATCTCTCTCTCTCGAGTTTTAATTACTAGAGCCGTCTTGGATCTACAACCTCTTTGGCTTCGTCATTCCGGCTCTCTCACTTTGTCTTTCTTTTTCTGAAATTCTCTACAACTCTTCTTGAGTGGGGTCGATTTAGCGAATTTCGAATGTATGCAGCTATTCAGCTTGTTATCGTGACAGATTTCTTAGTAATTTTCCCCATGTATTAGTAACATGACGGGAGTAAAAAAAAAGTATTGGAGAAGCTCAAAAAGGTCTGGTAAAATTACGCACACATATACTTTTAAAGAGATCCTACTTCTTGATTTCTCAAATATTCAAGAAATATTTAAAAAAAAGTATATATGTATACATTTTATTACATGTCACTTCACAGAATGTTCATGAATAGCAAGATTTAAAGAAAAACCGGAAAAAATTCAATTTATAAGAAAAAGTTTCGGAATTTTTTTTTATTTTTCATTATAGGCATTTATTTACAGATGTCTGAAATAATTATGTTGGAGAGTTAAATTATTCTCCCATATATTTATTTTTAAGATGAGTAAACATTCATTTTTGTAAAGGAAAAGTTTTATAGGGCCTTATTTACTTTAAATCGTCAGAAGTGTTTCCGTAGTTACATGTTTTTGCCTACTAATGTAGGTAGGTAGGTAGAATCAAGTTTAGGGGCGATCAACCCTAAGATTATTGCGCCCACATATTTATTCTATGAATATATTATTTGTTATTTAGATATTATATTAATATGAACATTACAACCACAAATACACACACACATATATCTCTGTACACGCTCTAGCGTCCCAGATTGTAAAAATAATGAATCAAATTCTATTTGATAATAAATCAATTTTTTTTAAAAAGAATTAATGATTTTTTTTTGTAAACAGCTGGACTTTTTTTTTTTTTTTTTGTATCTGAAATGGATCAAGATGGGGATTAAATTTAAAATCTTAATATCTTTGTTAATTCTGTGGTCTGTTATTCAAACAGAATAAGTATTCAACTTGATGTAAACCGTATTTCGCTTTTTACATCTCCAGGCCTAAAAAAAATAAATAATAATATTAACATAGAAATATTATAATAAAATAGGCATTAAGGCTTGTAAAATTGCTTATAAAATTTATAAGTAATTATATATTCTGGGGCAAAAAATTTAAGAGTTGTTATGCTTTTGTTGATCTTTCTTTTTTTCTTTTTTTTTCTATTTTTCTTTTATCTTTATGGTGCCGTACGAAGTGAAATGTTTTAATAAAAAATATTTTTCTTTATCTCTTCGTACGTCCTCCATTCAATTAGTGTTTACTTTAATTATTCTTAATTTTTGCAATTCTTGCGAGTCACCGAAACAGATCTGCAGAAGCTGAGTGAGCTTAAACACACACTAATGAGAAGCGGAGTATGGCGTGTGTTTCGTTATCAATTTCCCTTTCTTACAGGATATGAACGCCATCGTTATCCTTCTGGACTCATTGGATTGAGCAGCTTGATAGTGCTACAGGAATTCGGTTTCTCTACAACTCACCTTTGCCTAAGGAAGACGAAAACCCGTTACGTCTGCCTGGTGATAATGAGATATGGGTTCGAGTCCCACCGAAGGGCCTAAACTTTTTTCTTTAAAAATAATCCTATAACAAGGATCTAAATTGTTATTGAATACTTAATGATAGCATGATTCCAGGTCCCACTGAAAAACGGATTGCTTTTTAATTATTTTTATCATTCCTCTAGAAAATGTATAAAAAATTGTTATGATTGCACTATAATCTCATTCAAGTGGTTTTAAATGCTTTTAATTTACTAATCTTTGTGAACAAGAAAGTATTTAATATTTTAATTTTGGAACTAGGTTTCTATCCGTCATTTCCTTTTAATATCCTTTTACCAGGATTTTATTGGGCATGTAGAACTGGGAAAGGTTTGCTTCTGTGTTATGTTCACAATGTATAAGAGAATGAAAAATATTTATTTTTCAATATAACAACACTAATGGCTCAACTTCTTATTTCATGAAATTTGTTTTATAGGCAAGACCTTCCTGTGTATGGAATCGGTATTTATGCTTGTGGTACTTTTTAGTTTCATTAAATTGAAGCAACACAAAAGAGAGATGTAATACCTTTAGAAGAAAAGTTATTAGACCAATTATATGTGAAATATTCCTTTCTTGCTAAAGATTTTCGTCCATATTTCTTGTGTTTTAATTATAAGTTCAACCAATCATGAGAAAGGGCTTTATGAAGCAACACCTGTTAATGAAGCTTATGGTATTAATTATATTACAGTTAATTGTCCATTAGTACGATTGTTCATTGAAATATTCTATGGGGAGTTAGCAAAGCTATCTTGCAAGTCCTTATACCTATGGCAACTCAAAAAAATTGTATTAGTTTGAATTTATGATTGTGACTTCTAATACAGAATCGGTTGCTGTTACATTTTTGGTGGTCTATTACAACAGTTTTGTGTGAATCTCTTGATTTACTTCTTGTTCATGAGCTTATTATTGACCTTAGCTTTCCTTCCTGTTCTTCTGTCTGTGGCCAGTCTTCCCTCAGCCTTCACTCTTCTTCTCATCTCATACCCTCCACCGTCAAGCGGCTTGCTTGTTAGGTAGTCCTTGCTCGAGAAGTACCTAAGGCTATTGACAATCGGTATGCAGACTGATTACTTCCTCGAATCATGTCTTTAATTAGGTCCTTGTCTCTAACTAGCTGCTCCTGGAGGTCGGCTTCCACTGCACAAAAGGTTCTGTTCTTCCTATTCTTCTGCTAAGGGTTTACTCAAGGGCGTGTGTTGTGTGTACCACCTCTCGGCACAAATATATTGACTTCGGAATTATAGGTCAATTGTAGTCCCACAACGCAACCAACATTACCTTAATCTGATTATTCTTCAGAATGTTTTTATTTAAATTAAAATCAATAAATTGAAAACCGCCTTATGAGTTCATGAGTGTCCGTATTTATTGGAGACTTCTTAAAGTCTGTCAAACACTCCTTCCTTGCAGGCAATACCCTAGGAAGTAGAAGCCGCGAAGCCCAATTGGTTTGTCTGTGAAGCACTTTCCGACAGTGGATTATGATTCTTTGTAAGGGCGATTATCAAACCTAAAGAAAACACAAAGGCTGACCACAGGAAATAACGTGGCTTAACCAAGAGCCTCAACTTCTTCAGGAAGGAATGAACCGAAGAGGTCAGGAATCGCACAAGATCCTTGCGAGTCGCAATAATCAAGGTCCTGACCCCTTCAGAATAATAGTAATAATGAGAGAATAATCTTTCTTCGTTATTAAATTGAATTAAGCCACAGGCCGAATTATCACCCCAGCGGAACATATTCTTCGATAATTTATCTAGTTATATTTTCGGGTTTTCTTTCTATTTAAATAAGAATTATGACCAAAAGACGTTGAGCGATCCCCATTAATTTTTTGCCTTTTCTTCCTCCCCTCAAAACCACCACACTTACTCGTATCTTTTTGCTGTTGTTTTTTTATTATTCTTATAAATTCTCTTATTTATGATAAGTGCTAACCTCCCTTTCAACTATGTAGGGACATGGAGGGAGGGGCTATCTACAGGTTGCCATCTCACTCTAAACATTCATGGCTCAGGACGATAAATGAAAAATGACACTGGGAAACACATTTTTTGTTGAGTTACTGTCACATAAGCTGACACTGTTTTCTCACTAATTCATGGCGTCTGATTATGAGAATAACCTTTTGAAACTACAGGATATCCTTAGAAATCATAAAAATCATGCATTTAAAAGAATATAAATATACAGTTTACAAAACATTGAATGTAAGTTAAATCGAGTTTATCCATATAAAATTGTTTAATGAATGAAGGCACAGGGACTTTGGCTGAATGCGGTACTGGGCGTATAGCAGACGGTAAACTAGGATATTCTATTTTACATTTCTTTTCCTTGTTATATCCCGATGTTTTCACTGTACAAAAGTAACAATCACTTGAATGATCTTTGGGCTCACGCCAAATCATAGGTATACCAAATGGAAGCTTAGCACGTGTTCCTTTGGTCCACATCCGTAAACCCTCAACACACTGTTTACACACTTTATGAGATGCCCATGCTTTATCTTGATCACCAAGTTTCACTTTGAAATAGGCAAATATGCTTGTTTGACAAATGTACTGATTTTTGTCGTTTGACTGGGAATGGTAAAACTGCCACATATATAACAAAACGAAACGGGGCTGTTTTCGCACTTTCGACGTGTAGGAGCAGAGTTAGCCATAAGGAAACGTTTCAGTTCAAACACACTGTGTAGTTCTGTACACTTCCATAACGAACTAAATACTGCTTACCGACACACAACGTTTCACCACAGTATAACAGACGTAACTAAACAGGCAGGTCTAGACGAGCATGTGCCCCATCCACATAGAAACCAAACGTGACGTGATAGAAGAAACCTGCTTGCCTAATTCTATCAAAAACAGCAAAAAAATCTAACTCGACAGAAATTGAGTTTCAAATTGTTCCCCAGTGTAATTTGAACCCCCTGCGCCAGGATTGAGAGACCCGAACGGACCCCGTTAGCTATCCCGGCAACTCTTTTTTTGGAACGTATTTAACGATTTAATGGTTTAAAAAATCATGATGATAATTGTGGTAAAGCAAGCTCACATTTCATTATTTATTTAAATAATGAGGGAGACCCGGGTTCGATTCCCGGCTGAGGTAGCAGTATTTTTTTCTGTTTCCCTCTACGATTCAAATAAGTATTTAGTTTTTGTTGAAATAAATTTTGCCATCTAAAATTTTAATTTCCTAATAATTACAATAGCTGTAGTACTTAAATGTTTATAAGCGAATTACCCTACTAGAATTCAAATCTGCTCTAGGGTTCTAGTTGTAAATAAGAAAAATATTGAATAATATTTTTTTCTACTTATTATTATCAGGCTTTTTATTATTTACTCCGTTAATTTAAATACAGGTTACAACTGCCAAAGCTTTCAATTGTTATAAGTCTAATTTTCGATTAGAGATAAATTTCCATGTCTAATAGTTTTTTTTTTAAATTATCAAAATAGTTTTATGAAAATTGTTTCGATTTTTGTGTGTGTCCAATTTTGAACTTTTATAGTTAAGATTTCGAGTACTATATAGCTGTTCTGGTCGACAGATAATTAAGAGTTCCATCTCCAATTGAGCAACTAATTATGAAAATTAAAAATTATTTTGTGTACACTTGCGCCTGAGATTTTTTTAATGTAATTTGCATTAATGTCTAAAGCTCTTTTTCTCTCTTTTGCTTTAAGAAAACTTTGTGTTTTTTTTACTTTGTGGTAATTAACTTTTTAAGCTAATGAAATTTTAATAGGGGTTGGTTTAATTTAGAAGAAAAAAAAGTATATTTTCTCTTGTATACGGAATAATTTTTACCATATTAAGCACTGCGAAAATAAGTTGATTTTCTTTCATATTTTTGTCTATTCTTAAAAAAACTATGACTACGTCAGTAATTTCCTCCTGCTGGCGTGAAAGAATTTTGACAGAAGGGCGATGTTTCTAGGTTTCTTGAAAGATAAATAAGAAGTTGAGGAGCAGTAGAGTTTTTATTTTTCTCTTAGTATTTTAAGGGGGGGGGGAACAACGTGTAAAACTTCATATTTAAAAAAAAAAAAAGATTATCTTGCTTTGCTTCCAAGGATTATAGGCCTTGTAACAAAGAATGCGGTCAGTTTTTAGTCATTCCATCTTTATAAGTCAGTAAGTTTGTTACCAACAAGATTTTTTCAACTTTTTATTTTTTTATTTTTTATTTTTTTTTTTAAATGCAGCTGCTTTTATTCATAACTAAAATTATTCGAAATTAGTTTGTTTTAATAATAATGAAATGTGAAAAATATCTAAAATTTTAAATTTGTAATACATTTCTTACCTAAACCGTTGATAAACATTAGGAATTTAAACGTTTAATTTATAAATATTTTATTTGGTTGTGGTATTTTATCCCACGTAAATTTTTAAACAATTAATGAGAGGGAATATAATATAAAATATCTGGGACAGATAGTTTTTATTTATCNTGGGATAAAATACCACAACCAAATAAAATATTTATAAAGAAAAAATTAAATAAAGTAAATGACGAGAGTCGACAAAATGTATGACAATGTCAGCTCCCTCGAGTACAAGACGAAGTTCTCGCCTTTCTCGTGGGTTAGGCTCTTGCTAGTGTAGAGGGAATTGAATGAGACAACTAACGCGTCCTGGTGGTGTAATGGTTAAGCACGCCGGCCCGGATAGCAGGAGATCCAGGTTCGATTCCTGGCTGGGACAGAAAGTTTTTTATATTCTATTCCCTCTCATTAATTGTTTTGTAAACGTTTAATGTTAATACCAATGCATCCTCAGAGTCGCCTCAAAATCGTCAAAGGGACAATTAAAGGAGCAGATCTAGGTTATGTCCTTTGAAACTAACTAGAAGTAACCCTTCAAATATGCAAGTGTTAGCCCTAAGGGATATCTCTAAAAACTTATTGTGTATACTTACTTTTTTCTGGTTTCTACTCCATTATCCACTCTGTCCTTACACTTCTCTTGCTATAATAGCAACTGTGGTGAAGGAGTTCTCTTATCAAGAGCTAGGATTAAATCTATTGAAGCTTATAATTTAATATACCTAATATAATAATAACATAGGTACCTACGCCAATATCTAAAATCAGATTGGAGAAAAGAGCCCAGAATCAAATATGTAACTTATCTGAAAATATTATTATCATTATATACTACTTAGCCGTATGCTATTATTTGTTGTGAATAATTACTACTAAAATTAAAAATCAAATTGTGTATTTAGGTTTCTTTCTGAAGATTTCATAGTGGCCGAAATCGATCAAAGAGAATCAGGAGCTTGGAAGACTCATTAAAAAATCTTTCTTATATTCGATTTTAGTCGAATAATAGAAATAAAATATTTACTTATAATTTATACCTATAAATCAATTTATAGATTATATTTAAGAAAAAGTAGAGTTGGTTGGGGTTCGGACAAGGTAGATAAAAAAAAACACTATTTAATGAAATGTATTTATTGTTCAATTAATGCGAGAGAATAGAATAAAAAATCCATCTGTCCCAGCCAGGACTCGAACCTTGATCTCTTGCTTTCCGGGAAAAATAAAAAAAGATAGATTTTTAAAAATTCTATTCCCTCGCATTAATTGTTCAAAATTTACGTGGGATAATATATCTCACCAAAATTAATATTTTGTATTTTTTATTATCTACCGACGTGTCGGCTTACATTGTAAGCCATCTTCAGGGCTATATTGAAGACGAGAGGGGACATGTTGTCACCTGGATCGAATGTTCATGACTGACGAAAAGATTTAACTTTATATTTAAAAATGTAACTAGTAGTATTGAACATCGTGCACTCTTTCCGTACGGTCGGTCCTGCCTCGTCCTTAGCGACCTCACTTTATGTCCTCACAGTTCCTTTCCTATTTTGAAAAGTCATTAACTCTCATGTACTTTCTTTTGATAATGTGAAGTTATTGCAATATATTAATTTAGCTAAGCAGAAGATTGCTGGTTTACTTCAGCTCCTGCTTGTGGGTTGCTGTGTTGGTGGTGTAGTCATACCCCTGGTGGCAGTTATCCACTTATGAGCTTCGACGAAAACGCTGACTGTCATACGACCCTTATCGTTCACGTCTTCTCCTCTTACCTTGCCTCGTAGTGGCTTCTGTCCATCTTACCATCCATCTACAGAAACTTCTATGTCTCCAGGGGTCTAAACAGATTACACAATTATTTATATCTCCTTCATGGACTTTTTTTTCCTAAAACCATTTTGGTATTTCTAAAACTTAATGATGTTCTCAATACCTACCTCCAATTTTTTTTAAATTTCTAATAAAGTTGGATTTTTTAAAAAACCGTTCTTTCTATAGTTGTATCGTTAGTACCATAGCATGATTTCCGGTTTTTTTTTTTTTTTTTATATATTGCTATTCATGAACATTTCTTGAAGTGACTTGGAAAAACATTCTACATTTCTTCTTCGAGTCAATATTTGAGGAATCAAGATGTAGCATCTCTTCAAAAGTATGTGTGTGTGTTTGTGTCTATATATATATATATTGTTCTATTAGCTCATAATTAATAAGCTCTCAGCTATTAATTGTTGAACTTGGTAGAGGAGGAGAAGGGGGTTTTGAGGGAGACCATATTTTAAAGTCTTGATGTATTTATTCTAAAGGAAAAATTGCATAGGAAAAAATAGGTTTAAAATGTAATTTTTTAATATTAATGTTCCATAATATTACTTTAAAAAAAGACATATTAAGAAAGATGTTTAAGAATGTAATTTAGCGAGGCCTTCTTATTTTCATATTTTAATTCAGTATTTAGGTTTTTAATTGCAAAAATTTAATTTAAGTTGAAATGGGATGTGATAATTTATTGTCATGGTAACTTTTTTTTTTTTTTTTATGGACTTTGTGGAGCTTAATAGGTGTAAAATGTAATTTTCTATCAATAAAATTGTATAAAATTTTTACGAAAAACGCCTTTTAAGGAAGAAATTTACGAATATATCTACGATATATAGGCGCTTCCCATACACTACCTAAAGTAGTCATGCATTTTAGGGTTATTTTCCTTGTATCCTACCTTCCCTAGGTCTGTTTTGGGAATGACATTTTTTTAATAATTAATATTTGGTAAAGGTGTTTTTAAATATTTTTTTCGTTAAACTTAATACTCGTTTGACCTAAGTTGATCCTGGGTTACCACAAAATCAATTTTTAAATTATTATTGTGAACCCACCACTCAAAGATGTTAGGTAAAGTTATAAACATACACCAAAATTTGGAGTAATATTTTTATTTATGCCAACGTTTCGGCTTAGCTAGTAAGCCATCATCAGGGCAATGGCGTTGAGTGGAGAAATCTCCCCAGGGTGGTTGTTCACATTGTAAACTGCAGAAAACANAATTATGTTAAACATGGCAAGGCATCTAAGCACAAAATTTTTTCACAGCATTTGAAATATGAGAACAGAAGGAAACAAAGATCAATTTAATCTTAAAAATAACACAATATCTATTAGAAGATTATATAAATGCTTGGTACCTTGATTAACTGGGAAATAATTCCTTAATTCCTAAACCTTAAAAAAAAAAAAAAAATTGAAACTGTGGCGAGACTCGAACTCTCCTTCCTAATCTCTAGCCACATTTTCTGCACCTACACAATGTCGGTCCTCAGCAGAATTATCTTATTTCATTAATTATGATTAGAAATAAAAGTTAATGAAAAAATTACATTCCTAAATATGTTTCATAATTTTTTTTTTAATTCTATGCAATGCAAATGTTGCAAAGTTACACTTTAGGTTTATTCTGTCCATTCCATTTCTTTTTATAAAGTAAATATTAACGAAGATATTGAAATTATAAATTTTGGTTTCTATTTAAGTCCCTCCTCTTCCTTAATAAATTTCATCCATTAACTGACTCATCCTTTAAAAAAAAAAAAAATCTTACAATCCTATTTTGGCTCCATAACTTTTATATTTGCGTATTTTATGTATGTATTTTTGAAATTTTTCAAAAGTTTTTTTAAAGTTATCAAAGTGGATAGCTTGCTTTCTATGTGACATTTGCACTCCCTGTTTTGTATATAATCTTTCAATAAAATATTGTTTATTGATCTGAGATTTGACTGAAGTCAATATATTTATAATAAATTAAATATTAGGAGTTGTAAGTCATTTGCTGGTTGAAGAATTAGGTTTAGTAGAAGCCAATAATTTGCTCTTGGCGAGATGGCCATATAATGGTCCACTTCTTGGGAAGGGTCAGAAGTGAAACTTAGTGAAACTAGCCAATCAGCGATCTGCTATTAAATTTTTTTTCCAGTTCAGCAAAATTGTTCTGTCATTATTGTCATCCTCAAATCAGCTGATTCTCTTAATTAAAGCCTCTTGGGGGTTTCTCTTTAATCTCATTGTGGGTTGTCAGTCATTTTGTTAACGGTACATAATAATTCGTATCTTATAGCAGTTGATATTATGTGCACCATAGTGCGTACCCCACAAGGTATGTGTTGATGTTTATTTTACGTTTGGAATCGTGTGCTGATTTTCCTAAGATCGAATCCCTGACTTACCTCTCCTCATGAAGCTCGACGGCCAGGTGGAAATGACCCGAGTGGTTAATCGTCTATTAAACAAATAATGATAATAAAATAAACTGTAGAACAACATAAATGTCGACTTTATGTATAACTTAAAATAATGAAAATTTAAATTCAATTAAATTAATTTAATTTTTAAATTGCATTTAAAAAAGGTATGATCATGTAATTTTAAATATCTCTAAAATCCTAACTCAAAATTTCAGCCATAACTAAATTTGTATTTACCTTTTCTTCTTCTTTAAAAAACAGCTCTCATTCTCTGCTCAGCCCTGAAGAAGCCATCACATGATGTGCGAAAGCTCGGCAAATAACAACAACTTGACACGGTCTAACCCGGAAGAAGAAAAGGTAAATACATCTAACGACCGTCGAAGCTTACGTGAACATTAACTAAATTTAGTCTACGGGTGTAATTAAATGTTTAAATGCCAAACTTAGTTTATGAATTTATATAAGCTGCCCGTCCAGCTGTCAATGTAAAATATTTTTCTAAAATTGCTGTTTTCACAATAAATAACGTAATATTACATTTTAAAATAATTATATTAGTTGTGGTATGAAACCCCACGTTTAATTTCGTACAAGAAATGTTAAGGGAGCCAGAAAAAAAATAAATATCGGAAAAAGAACGAGATTCTAAAAGAATAGCCGACAATGTTAGCTCCTTCGAGCATAAGACGATATATTAGACTCGGAGTAAAGTGCTGGGAGTTGGATAGATTATCTAGTTGCCTTGTTTGTACAGTGGTTAGCATACTTGCGCGGACAGCTGGAGACCCGGCTGAGGTGGTAAGCTTTATTTTTTCTGGCTCCCGTTGCATTTCTTGTACAAAACTTAATAATACTTTTAGAAAATTGCATATATTTGAGTTATTGCCCAACACCTCCCATTGCCCATGGATTGAGGACCTTTTTGGAGTTTCGCCTGCCTCTAGACCATTCTCCCAGACTCAAGCCCAAGTCGAGATCTGCCGAAATGCCTCGCAGCGTTGACTGACATTGACGACTGCCTCTACTTGTGGCGCAGACACAACCTTTGTGTGACTCCAGGCACGGGCCCCTGGACAATGCTCCAGTCCAGCTATGGAAATCAACCTCCTTTCATCAAGGCACAGCATGACTGTGCAACTCCAAACCCCCCCCCCTTTGTTTTCAATCCTTTCTTTTCTCTTTTTACCTGACTTTTTTTAAAATTTTAATTCTGTGTTGGTCCCTGCTTATCGGCCGTACTCTTCTCTAACTCAATCATTCTCTAAGTCTTTTATCATTTTCCTCTTTGTTGTTTGTTTTGTTTTTTGAACTGGTTAAAGAAGTGAACACCCCGTGTTTTAGACAAAAATTATTTTGATAAATAACACACGGCATAAATATTATGTGTGTGTGTGTGTCTATATATATAATTTTATATTTTGGCAATTTTTTTTTTTTT
>KZ807405.1:90043-128292 GCA_000696205.2 Oncopeltus fasciatus
CATATAAAATACAATTTTTTTTTTTCCAGGTGAGTTTAAATCTATCAATATTGCTGCTAGACTGGTAAGTGTTTCTAACGGTCTATTCTTAGACATTCATCAATAAGTTAATATATTCTTAAAATATTTATTTAAAAGTGTTGTGGCCTTTAACTTTAACTTGTGTATGTTTATGAGTGTTTCATCTCAACAAGGGCTGTAACATTAGTCACTTTTCATTAATTAATTAATGTAATCTACTTGGAGCTTCTGTATACTTTCTATTCTACTAATAACCCTCTTCCAAATTTGAAGTTTTATATATTTTAATTTGAAAAATGTCTGCGTCGATAGCCTTCTGCGTTCATATGTTCCGCGTTAAATTAATTAATTAGAATTTTAGGGACGAAATACTTAAAATTACAATACAGATAAACAATTTGACATTTGTCAAAATTGAAAAGCTATGACATTTGACATTTTGACCAGTTTATTATTTAATTACAGATTTTACTGTGTGTTCACTCTTTAGCATCATCAGTGTTTTGCATTCTATCATAGTATAACATTAATAGCATTTCATGAATCACATAATGTTTAAAGCTTTCTAAAATTTACACAAATTGTTAACCTTAGTTTAATGTTAGATTTGAGCCATTAAATTAATTATCAGATGTCAAAATCAGTTCAGTAAAGGTACATAAATGTGTACAGTCGCTGAAATATATTCTTTAGGTTGTTATCTGTACTTGCGCATGCGCCCCTCAAAAGCAAGTGTTCTGTGTTGGGGGTGGGATGGGTGATGCAGGGCAAAGTTGGGGAGGTTCGGGGGTGAACGCCCCCCCCACTCCAAGGCCATCGACCTCGCCCTCCGACCTTTCCCTTCCTGGATCGTAGTGTGCATAGCTCCCGATCCAGCATCTATCTGCTTCACTTTACCAGATTCATTTATTTATTATATATATATATATATATATATATATACGCATATANATAATATATTTATATATAAAAATATATATATATATATTTGTACGAGCCAATCAATGTAAACGGGAAAAATACTTCTCTTTATTTTTTGGCCCCATTAAGTAAAGAGTATACTGTCTTCCTCCATCACCTCCAAACGCCCTGAAAAAGGCCTGAATTTGAGGTAAAAACGTCGACACAGCAATAAAAATATTTTTGGTTGAAATATTAGTTTTTATTTATTTAAATTCCATGAGCGAATCCCCGACAGATCCCTCCATATGTATATTTTCTCAATTTGAAAGAAGCACTGGAAACAATATCCCAGCGCGCTACCGGAACGAGTGAACCCACTCTCCATTACTGTAGAATGTGTTTTGATTTAGAATTTATTGTTGGTTTGTGGGAGTGTCAACTCTAGTCAGTATTAAAACAAATGTACAGTAAGAAACTTATTATTATTTATTTTATTAATTTCTTAATAATTAATTAATAATAACTTTGTTATTAATTTCAATTTGAATGAGATTAAACTTATGTGACACGAATTTTGTGAAGCCTTTATAAAATTAACAAGTTTCATAGTAAATTATTTCATTTTGACAAGGTTAATTGTCCATCGAATTTATGGAAGAAGGATTTTGGTGGATTCTGTCTTGGAATTCGAATGAATAAAAAGTAATTTGTAAACAGTATAGTTTTATTATTGCCCAAGTTTCGGTTTAAATTTCAGTTCTTATTCAGGACTATGGAAGCGAGGAAGAGAGTCTGCTTTTGAGTAACTAGATCATAACTGTGCAAATTATTTAATGTTTGCTTAATTTGAAGTAATCTGCTTACATATTTGGATTTTGAAGAGAAATTTCCCTTTAAAAAAAATAAACACATCACCGACTATTAAACTATTATTCTCTCTAACGGCTATTTTTATTATTTAAAAGAAAATTATTATTATAGACTCTCAGGCCGTATTCCTTAGTTATTGGGAAGAGTCTTGCACAGGGAACCAATCTATATGGATATTAAACACCCATAGTCGGGGGAAAACTTTCATTTCTAGGCAAAAGCCTGCCGATGGCTATGACCTGCTACACTGAGGAATTTTGCTTAGTTTTCGCAGCTCCTGCGTGACGATCCTTTTTTCAATGTTGTTACTATGGTTTTGCACTAGTATTATTGGATGACTTCCTTATGATGTCTACATTTTACATTTTATAGTTTGTACTTATTTATTGGATTAGTACAGATCATAGGAGAATGACATTATTATTGCTCTTGCTCTCAAAGTGATCCTGGAGTTGGAGCTATCTTAGTGAAATCCAGAGACTGGAGTGTGGAGCTGTTGTGCCACCTTGGTGCAGCAGGAGTGTTGTCCAATGCCGCCAACACACCAAGCTTGAGAGAAAGACGCCGAGGAACACACTTAAGAAAACCGCCGACAGATGGTGCTCTCTGTGTGCCTCGCGCCAGCTGTCAAACTGGTCCCGCCAAATCCTCGCCATCTGGAAGCTATGTTTCTCCCCCACACCGCCGACACTTTGGCGGGCCACTGATAGCTCTCTGTAAACACACAGTGACAACATTACAGCTTCCATGCAATGTGTCAGCTGATGTGTACACTATGACATGTCATGGCCCATTCAGTCCCTCTATAGCATATTAGCCTTTTTTATTGTTAATTATTTCATTTTCTTTTTAACGGCAACAGTGAACTATTGCCTTCATTTATTATAGTTGCATTGGAACGGACCATATTAGTCGAAGAAATTCCTGATGAATAAGTGAACCAATGCACTTTTTTGTTTCATCCCATTAAACCACTGAGATCTATGGAAGTAGGGGCTATCAACACGTAGCCGCTCTCTTTTAAACATCCATGACACAGGAAAACTTTTATTTTTGTATTTTTATACACTGATTGTACAGGGCGGGATTTGATACCGCAGCGCCAGGTTTGATCCGGTATCCTCTAATGATTATCGTGAATTATCATAATAATTCATTATCTCTATAAAAAAAAATTGTATGAACCTAAAATTATTTGTATGGTTTACTTGATACCATATTAGTAGAAATATTTACTAGGTTGTACTTGTACTATTGTCGTTGGAAGTAATTTTTTTTGTAAATAATCTAAAGGTTTATTATCACTACCAATGAATATAGAACTATCATACCTTCTATTATCCGTCTTCATTGGTTTCTGCAAACCATCTTCTGTTGGCGAGCGCTTTCAGACATTGTCCATCCTCGTGGCCGTATTCAACTCGAGTTGAATACAGACAGTGACAGTGAACACATGTATTCGGCCACGAAGATGGACAATGTCCGAAAGCGCTCACCAACAGAAGATGGTTTACAGAAACCAATGAAGACGGATAATAGAAGGTATGATAATTTCTTTTGTGTCTGTAAATTATTTTATTTATGTTAGAAAGCACATTTCCACCTCATTATTACTCATGTAACTCCCACTTATGGCTTTCATTAAAGCTAAATTGTATCCGATAAAGAGAAGTTACCTATTCTACTGGCGCGCCGCATAACTTAAGTTAGCAAATACTTTGGTTCTTCATACCTAATCCTTAATTTGGTTGGCCTAAGACAGGCGTCGACAACCTTAGTTTCTTAGTTAAAAACAACTGGCACACAATTGAACCACGCTCAACTTTACCACTACATTCTAACCTATAGACTCCCTCACTGTTCTGCAATTCCGGTTACTGCTACTCTTCCAAAACAGACAGATAACAGGAATGGCCATGGGAAATTGCCCCGCCCCCGCCACAGCTAATATCACAATGAATGACCTACTCAGTTTTCCCCTCTTTCCCGAAAAAAAACAACTCCCCAGACCGAATACCAGACTAACCGCTCCTCGTAAAACTCGACGGTCATCTAGTTACTTCCAACCAAATCTATTATTTATTAGTTGTTGACGCCTCCTAGGCTCGGGGACATTACATGTTCTCCGAACTAAATAGACAGTGCTTTATTCTTCCTATTAAAAAATAAGTAAGTGCGAATAAAAATATATGAATTAGATGATTTCAGTTGGGGTTCGGTCAAGGTAGATCCAAAAAATACCAATTTAAAAAAAAGTGTATTTTTTAAAAAGATAATCTGCTAACGTTTCGGCTTACATTGTAAGCCATCTTCAGGACAGCCTATCATGAAGACGAGAGAGGACGTCCTGTCCCTAAATTCACATTTCCATGACTGAAATTAGTCGTGGAAATGATTAGTCATGGAAATGTGAACTTAGGGACAGGACGTCCTCTCTCGTCTTCATGATAGCCCTGAAGATGGCTCACAACGTAAGCCGAAACGGTGGCAGATAATCTTTAAAAAAATACACCTTTTTTAAATTTGCATTTTTTTTTTTATCTACCTTGACCGAACCCCAGCTAAAATCATCTAATAATAATATCTACGGTAAAAAAAACAACTCTTCTTTTGAAAAATAAATGAATTCTCTAATAATAATCTCTACGGTCAAAAACTCTCTTATTTTCCAATAAGGATATAACCCTTATCCTTGATTCTGTCAATTTCTATAAAGAAGTTCGCTGAGAATATCCTAGTTCCGGCTGTGCTAAGTTGAAATAATAAACTTTTTCCAGTTATTTTTCTCATCAGTCATTGAAAAAATCTTAACCAGAAAGTGTTAATATTTCTAGGTTAATGTACATATGCTCTAAGGAATTGTGAGCCAGCTGCTATTTTTCCTGCAGGATACTAAGGACCTCAGACCCCATCGGTTGCAGGCCTTCACTGTCCTAAATGCTGCTGTCGGTCATTCCTTCTGAGTTTTAATTTAATAAATATTATTTTTTTTGTGGTATTTAATCCCAAGTAAATTTTAACAATTTTTAGTGCAAGGGAACAGAATAAAAGACTCGAACCTGGATCTCCTGCTATCCGGGCCGGTGCATTTTCCATTTACGCTTCCCAGACAAGTCTGATAAGTTATTATCGTCTTATCCTCGGAGGAGCTGACATTGTCAAGCTGTTTAAATGACTCTCGTTATTTACTTTTAAATTTTAATTTTAGAAATGTATTTTTTGTGGTATATATTCCCACAAATTTTAACAATTTTTAGTGCAAGGGAACAGAATAAAAATCTAACTGTCCCAGCCAGGACTCGAACCTGGATCTCCTGCTATCCGGGCCGGTGTATTTACCAATTATGCTACCAGGACAAGTCCGATAAGTTATTAAATTTCGCGCACTAGTGTCGAGAGCCTAACCACCGAGTGTCCTGGCTGGGACAGATATTTTATTCTGTTCCCTTGCACTAAAAATTGTTAAAACTTCTTTTTATTATTATTTCCTCTCGTTTACTACGGTAGGTTATCAGTCAGCTTGCTGTCATTTATAAATGATTTAATTGATTAAGAAAAGAAAAGGAAAATTTTTCTCTAAAATAATTTTATTAAAAAGATCTCACTTATTGTGCATGGTTGATACTCTCTTCTTCCTACCTATTCCCATCTGATCTCTATGGCAGCCAAGCTGAGGACTCAGGAAGCCACTTCCCTGTTCCACGTCAGAACCTAATCTTAGAAAGTACATTATTCTCGCTGTTCTCCCCTAGTTCTGGGGCTAGGACAAGGGGCCACGTGTTGCTCTCGGCCCTACGAATTAGTTCCCCCTGGGGTTCTCGCCCTAAGTGATTTTTTATACATCCCTTCTCGCCCTATTTTTATCGAGGGCGTATATCCCCAGGGAATATAACTTAGTAAAGCTCGGTCACCCAGGCTGGGCCACACCCCAGGGCACCACTTCCGATAGGGAGGTTCTGCAGTGTCTCAAAGCCCTTTGAAATATTGTTTGAACATGTCTCCATTCTTCTTCCCCACTATCCCATTACACATTGATGAATGCCTCAACATTTCACGCTTACAATTTATCCTGCCGTTCTTTCTCTGAAGTATTCAATTACAGTTTGAGTGCATTACTTTTAGTCGACGAATTTCTATAATTACTATATAAAGGAAAAACATTTATATTAATTTTGACTTTATACTCATATGCTTCTGATTGAACGTTTAATTTTCAAAGTGCACAAAACTTCCTTTTATAATTGTAACACAGTTCAAAATGGGTATCATGATAGGCTTTATTTTAAAACAAGTATTATTAACATTCATATAATAATGTTTTATTTATAGTATAACATAATATAATATAAATATTGATTTAGTTGTGGTGTATTATCCCATGTAAATTTTCAACTATTAATGCGAGGGAATAGAATAAAAATCTAACTGTCCCAGCCAGGACTCGAACCTGGATCTCCTGCTTCCGGGTCGGTATTCTACCATTTGCACCACCGGGACTAGCGAAATAACTTATTAAATTACCAACTAAAACCTAATTTTCGTATTATTTTGACGGAAAACTTGGTACTTTCCACACTATTCCTTCCCGGCCAGACCAATTCAAGCATTAATGGTCTTCCTTTTACACTGATTAATCTCTCTGGTTTATCAGATAAGATATCTCTTTTTATCTTGTATATTTCTATCTTTTATGAAAAATGGTCATTCTAACTAGTTTGTGCAGCTTCTATCTGATGGATTTCTTTTTAAATGTTTGATTAGAAATGTCAGAACGTTAAGTTAATACAAAGATCAGTTAATTCTATAGGATAATAAGCCATTCCGTATAGAATTTATGAAAAAAAAAAAAATATATATATACACGCATAAGTACAAGCAAAGAGCTCTAGCTTCTGCTGTTTTTATGAAAAGAATTTATCTTTCCCTCTTCCCCCCATCTATTGGTTTTTCTGGGATAGGTCCAGACTTAGCGAACATCATATATGAACATAATATAAATTATAATAATATAATCGCAATGATATCAATTTTTCTCTTCAATACCAAATTGCTCTTTAAATCTTTGTTCTCTGTATGTTAAATGAAAGCGAAAGGGAAAAGGAAGTAGAGAGTTTTCCTTTCTGCTAAGATTTTCTTCTTCTTGTGTCCATCGCGAATTTTTAGATTCTTCTCTGAGTTACTATGCTAGACATTTGAAGTCCTATAATACTAAATTTGAATCCTTGGAAGTAGTGTAAAACTGTTGCTGGCAATTTATTTTTTAAATATTTATTCATTTTTGCTTATTCAAGCTCTTGCAAACCTGTACTAGCGTTTAGTAAGTATGCCATTGAAAGTTACCGCCCCCCTGATGAGGGCCATTTTTTAAGTGGTGTTTGTTGTGGAAATTGCAATTGGCGCCCCAGAATCAGTAGTCGAGGTGTGGAATTGAGAAATAAGCATAATCGCCTTCCTCAAACTCCCCACAATTGTTCCAAGGGCACAGGGAACGTTGCAGGCCACTGATGATCAGCTCTAACGGGTAGAATTGTTCTAGAACTGTGCGCACAGACTCGGCAAAGAGGTTATTTTGTATCTACCGAAAGCCGCCGATTATATATGACACAATTATAGGATCTTTATATTTTTTTATTGTTATTGGTAATATACGAATATAACCAACCATGTATGTTGCAACTTTAATACATTCAAACCAGAGACCACCATTTCACATTTTTGCTTACCCAAAAACGTGTTTTTAATCATTTAATTCCTGATAAACGTGTTAGAAATCTTGCCAATATGCAATACTGCATCCTACCATATAAAGGGTGTCCCAAAATTAAGGCAAGATTTGAATTTAATAGAAAACATAGTTTTTAGTATTGTTATTGTTATTTTTGTATTGAATCATACAGTACATAGGACAGGGTTATTTATGGAATAACATATCGGGCAAATGTGTTTGCCACACAGCCCGTAAAACAATTCAATTACTACATGAGACATTTCCAGGTAGTGTACTCTATCGTTTCGGTGATCAGTATCAGCCTCCTAGATCGTGTCATTTTACATAATTAGATTTATTTTTATGGGGTTGTTTGTAATCACAGGTCTATGTCAACAAGCCCAAAACCACCCCTGCATTAAATGAGGAGATTCAACGCTGCATCAACGAAATTCAGCCAAATTAATGCGAAATGGTCATGGAATACTTCGACAAACGCGTGCGAATGTTCATGTAAAGCCGTAGAGGCCATTTGCCCGATGTGTTATTCCATAAATAACCCTATTCTATGTACTTTAAGATTCAATAAAAAATAACAATAAAAATTCTAAAAACTGTGTTTTCTTTTTAATTCAAATCTTGCGTTAATTTTGGGACATCCTTTATTTTGTATGTAGAATTTTAGTATAATGTGGAATTTAGACTTCCTTTTACAAGCAAATAAAATTATTTTATTTTTTGAATTTTGCAGAAGAGTGGAATTTTTTAAAATTTAATTTCCGTTAATTAATTTAAAACATTTTAGAGTCTAATATTATATGTAAATTGTAATTTTCTAACATTTTTGTTTTATAACATTTCTACTTCTTTAAAGGAGTATTATGGAAGACAATTTTATTAATATTGCTATGGGCTACGGGTCAACCTACTGTAACTACTCCCTTTAATATGTAACAAATAAATAGATTAAAATATTAATTACTTACGGCTAGTACATTAATTGATAAGTACAAATAAATAAAACATGCTTATTTACGAAACGCCTCAAGATAACTTGTTAATCACTGTCAATATTAATTTCGCTTTTACCGGTACTTCAAAGGCCACGATCAGCCCGACGCTCGGAACGCGCCATTACGGAAACAGACTCGAGTGGCCGTTGTCGAGCTACTTTTATAACTTCGTTGTATCGACGAAGAGGGGCTAGATGGTTTTCATCTGGATTTCTTAGTTACCCGTATTCTGTTCTCTAACCAAAGGAAACAGATGTCATCCTTCAATTGGCCCCTTCCCGTACAGGTCTGGTACTACTTACAACCTACTTTAACAATATTAATTTTAAGAAGAAATATATTAATCAGTTAGAACATAGTAAGCGCAACATTGAATTCTCCAATTCTAACTTAAATAAAAAGATAAATTTACAGATAAAGTACGAAAGTTTCTCTGCAGAGGTCGTTGACTGCGGATATTTTGTTGTTGTAAACACGCGTTTCCAACTCTTCGAGGGTGGGGAAGACCCCATGGAAAAGTGTCTTGCGTTGTCCTGGAGGAGGGCGGTCTGCCAAGACTCTTCTCCAGCCACCCAACTCTTGTCTGGAAAGACTGCAGGAGCCCGTCCTGGCACCGTCCCAAAGCAGCTCCTCTGGCCATGAGCCAGGATTCCTACCTGTGTCACCTCCTCTCTTATCAGTTGACGTATCGCCACCAAGTCCTCCGGTTCTTGCAGACCCTGGTGCATTGTCGCCTGCAGATGCCATATCTTACCCACAGGAGGTGTGCTCCTTACTTTGCAGGGCCAATGCGATACTACCTTATGCGACATTACGCCTTTGGTGTCTTATTTGTCAATTATTGTTGATCTTGCTTTTGACATTTGGCGTGCATTTTTCTAAAATAGCCATTGAGTTACTTCTCTTTAAAATATGTGTAAGCTGCTGTTCCATTATGCCAAAAAATACTGTAAACAAAAACCGATAAATTTTTTAGCTGATTTCTCGGAGAAGTTGTTCACACTGATACTATGACGCGATTTTTATATAATTTAAACATAATATGTTTCTATACTAGTGTAGCTTAAATAGAATCCGAACAAAGTTTTGTGTGTGTGTGTTTGTGTCTGAGTGAAGTGTGTTAGGGATCTAGCGTCTGCAATTTTTCAAAGAAATATAGGCAAATTTTTTTTTTTTTGGGGGGGGGGTTAGAGGGAAACGTCATTCTTTAAAATCCAAATATAATCGTTATTGTTAGTGTTACAAAAATGTGTAAACTATTTTAGAATGTTTTAAAGAACGTAGAATTTATATTCATAACTTTTGTATGTTATTAAAAAAAAATACTGATCTTAAGGTAGATATGTAGGATAGTAATTCTTAGTGTTTTTTTTTTTTTTTTTACTTTTTAAATAAAGAAGCTGTCAATGGTATTTCGACTTTTCATTGCAAACTCTTGTAGGATTTATTTCATTTTCGGTTGAAATCTATCCGATTTCCAGGAGGGTGGGGATGAATGCAAAAATTTATGATTATAATTATAATTTTTGGTTAATTGTGATCGTATTAACAAATAAATATATATGAGTACCTCTCCTAAGGTGTACCCCATACGAATTGGTCAAGCTTCTGGGAAGGGAATGAACTCCCGTATGACAGGATAAACAAACGATAGAGGTTCTTACCTGTCATACATTTAACAGGTTTAGGTTAGAATAGGTTGCATTACTAGCACGAGGCACGAGATAGTGTGTTATCACATATCTCATACATAATCTCCGATCCGGAAGTCGTCATTCCAAAACAAAGCTCGATGTTTCCTTCCCCGCGCCGTGTAATTCACATAACAATAGCCGGTTTATATCCGGCTTCCCATTTTCATTGATTGTTGTTGGATTAACTAATAAGGGTAGCTTCAATCCCGCCGCTTATTGGGGAAGTTTATTAATAAAGCAAAATATATAACAGAATATATAGCGTACTATGCCTGAGAAATAAATAATCAAGGTGTCGGCCAGGATAAAAATAAAATAAAGTACTCTAAAATTATTTTGTAATTTTTTATTTTATTATTGCCAACGTTTTGGCGCAATTTTTGCAAAATTACAACGCGCATTGTAACGGAACAATTCTCTATGTTTCGAAAGACTTAATTTTTTAAAGGGGTTTGTTATTAAAACAAATACATTTTTATTGTTAATTAAGATTTTCACCCTTTTCCACAGCAAACTGCCATACCATCCTAATCCACTAGCACAGACCAACTCCAACCCCTACAACCCTCCCCGTCGACTCAAACGAAGATGGCCCCGTGACTTCCTGGGGACATAATCTGTAAATAATTTGAGAGTGGTGTCATTGGCCGGCCACCTTCTCTCCTCATGTTATTGACATTGAATGTTTTTTTTTTTAAATTCATTGTGGTGATCAAATTACAAAATGTTTTAATATTAACAGAATGTAATAAATAAATAATTTAAAAAAATTCAGATTAAATTTTCTTTCGAATTACAAAATTATTTGAATATTTAATACGTTAAAAAATAACTCTTTCTTTAAAAAAATAAATAAAATAAAATAACACATAATTCTTGAACTAGTTATTATGTCAAAAGTATCATTTTAGGAATTTATTTTTTTTACCTCCTTCAGAACCACCTAGGCGGTGTTGTAGGAAGTGCTACCTACAGGTCGCCACTCTATTCTATGTGTCACTAGGCACGCTTATATTTCTCCATTAATGTGTACCTCGCCATAGCTGGATTTTCAGCACCGGGTTTGGGTGGTCTGGGAGTACAAAAATAATCCTCTCTGTCAAGCCTGCCTCCTCCCCTCCCTCGCCTCTGTATTGTAATGAAGAGAAAAATAATATATTTAAAACTTTTTCTAATTACAACACAGAAAAAAGTAGAATAAGATTCATTTATTCAATAAATAAACAAAGAAATAAATGAATAAATTCATTCTAAGACAAGGGTTGTTTTGAATATTGTAAATACAACTGTGGAAAGTTTTATGATTATGCTTTCCATTTGAGTTCGGGGTAAAACTTGCTTATTTCACCTACTTTTTAAATTAGTTTTACGAGCTCTTTAATTTTTCTGATTTTATTTATTTATTACTTTCTATGATAATCGTCTTTCAGAAAGAAATATATTTTTGACAATAACATATATATTTTCTACAAAATAATTTTTTTTTTTTTTTCAATTCTGTCCTATTAAGTTAAATTTTATAAAGAGTAACTCACAAACAAAATGGCCGTACAAGAGCTGCTATATTCAAATAGAGAACTTCACACATGATTCTCTATAGAGCAGTGTTAGACAGATCTCTAAGATTTGTTTTACACCATTGCTTTGAGAAGTGCAATTGTGCAGTATGGAGCAGAATGAATTGCATAACGTAAAGGTTAAGTCTTAGAAAAATGTTTCAGTACGTTTCCTGTATGGAAATCAATCCATTCACGTTTGTACCAAGATAATACGACTTCTAAAAATGTTTTACGGATTTTTAATTCTTCTAAATAGAATAAGCTTAAAAAAATATTATATGTTCCACATTGTCTATGAGTGTTTGTGTCTGTATATTGGAATAATTATAAAACATAATTTGTGTAAGAAAAAAAATTTTTTTGACAATTTATATGAAATGGAAGATATTTTTTTATGTGAAGTCATATTTAGAAAAAAAATTAAGTGTATAGCTTCGAAGGTTGGTCGGACCTCTTATCTTTAGGCTTTCTCTTTTAAACTCAATAATACATTATTTTTAACTAAATTTATATGAGTAGGAAGGGAGGGAGGGAGATAGGCGGGGGAGAAAACCAAACTATATAAAAGTAATATATTCCATATAATTGTTGCATAAAACAAAAATTAAATCGTGATTTGTGTAGAATTTATATATTCCAACATTTATTACTATAATATTTTTACTGAAAATTTTTATGGAGATTTAAGAAAGTGACTACGAGGTTTGAGCCCTTGTGACGCTTATTGTTTTAACCGACCAATCTGAGGCCAGTGTAAGATCTCACATATTGCTCTCTATGACTTATAGGGTCAAATACGTCACATTTTGCGTTATTTCGGTCCATCTTGAAATGAAAATGTATAGTCTGCTCATTTAACTCACATTCTACCTGACGGACTTTTTCAACTTAGAATTTCAGGTATAGAAAGTATTTGAATCAGAAGAGGATTTTTTTTTTAGTTAGTAACAGTAAGCAAAGATCCTTTTTGAAAACCATACTATTTTGTAATATTTTTCCATTGATTTCTTTCTTCTATATCTCATTGAAAATAACCCATTAATATGGTTAGCATATAGCTTTTAAGATTAGTGCAGGTTGAATGAATTTTTCCTTTAGCCACTTGGTCAGATATCGATTCGAAGCAAAGTTTCTAGTCCATTCCTATCAAGTTTGCTTACTTTACGTATCGAGTTTTGGGGATCAGGGATGTTTCATTAAGCGGCTAGTGGTGTGGAAGTGAGCTGTAATGAGTTAATATTTGTCCTGTGAGCTGTACATATCTCTGGTGATGAAATGTTAATGGTTTTCTCGCGATTTCACGGGGTGTGTTTTTTTTTTTTTTTTTACTTTTTAAATAAAGAAGCTGTCAATGGTATTTCGACTTTTCATTGCAAACTCTTGTAGGATTTATTTCATTTTCGGTTGAAATCTATCCGATTTCCAGGAGGGTGGGGATGAATGCAAAAATTTATGATTATAATTATAATTTTTGGTTAATTGTGATCGTATTAACAAATAAATATATATGAGTACCTCTCCTAAGGTGTACCCCATACGAATTGGTCAAGCTTCTGGGAAGGGAATGAACTCCCGTATGACAGGATAAACAAACGATAGAGGTTCTTACCTGTCATACATTTAACAGGTTTAGGTTAGAATAGGTTGCATTACTAGCACGAGGCACGAGATAGTGTGTTATCACATATCTCATACATAATCTCCGATCCGGAAGTCGTCATTCCAAAACAAAGCTCGATGTTTCCTTCCCCGCGCCGTGTAATTCACATAACAATAGCCGGTTTATATCCGGCTTCCCATTTTCATTGATTGTTGTTGGATTAACTAATAAGGGTAGCTTCAATCCCGCCGCTTATTGGGGAAGTTTATTAATAAAGCAAAATATATAACAGAATATATAGCGTACTATGCCTGAGAAATAAATAATCAAGGTGTCGGCCAGGATAAAAATAAAATAAAGTACTCTAAAATTATTTTGTAATTTTTTATTTTATTATTGCCAACGTTTTGGCGCAATTTTTGCAAAATTACAACGCGCATTGTAACGGAACAATTCTCTATGTTTCGAAAGACTTAATTTTTTAAAGGGGTTTGTTATTAAAACAAATACATTTTTATTGTTAATTAAGATTTTCACCCTTTTCCACAGCAAACTGCCATACCATCCTAATCCACTAGCACAGACCAACTCCAACCCCTACAACCCTCCCCGTCGACTCAAACGAAGATGGCCCCGTGACTTCCTGGGGACATAATCTGTAAATAATTTGAGAGTGGTGTCATTGGCCACCTNAATGTCTAGTTGAATTTGTTGGGGCAGTGATTTATAATATTTCATTGATTGATAACGCTTATATTTTCTTTATTGGTTTATACGATAACGATGTATTTCACGCACGTTTATATGTCGTTATTGAGCCAATTTTAATTAAACTTCTGTTTTGATTATACATTAAAATATATTACGGACGATTATTTTTAATTTTAATCTAACTGCGTCGAATCGATTATTTAAGTTTTATTAAAAAACATGACTAAGTTTTTAAATAACAAATATCTTCTTTTTTTTTTTTTATTAGTAAATATTAAATGAACTTCAGTAATGTTATAATATTTCTCTGGCTTAAAATGCTTATCACATGATAGTGTTAAAAATCGTTTTGGTAATATCAGATTTAAAATTTCTAACTTATGTGTTAATCAGGAAAGTAAATACGTACTTGTATTACGTAAGCCCATATGATAGATACATACTCACAGACGCGTGTTGGAGTATTGTGATTATTCAAAGGATAAGCAGAGGATCTTAAGAAGGTCATTAAATGTTCAGGAACGCTGTAAATATGTCAGGGGGATGTCCTTGCCGTCTAAAGGAAGTAATGCTAATGTTCGCCCCCGTTGTGCCCAATATTTAATTAATTTCAAATGGAGAGTTTTTGGACCGTAGATATTATTATTAGATAATTTTAGTTGGGGTTCAGTCAAGGTAGATCCACAAAAAAAAAAAAAAAAAAAAAAAATAGAAATTTAACAAAAGTGTATTTTTTTAATAAGATTATCTGCCAACGTTTCGGCTTACATTGTAAGCCATCTTCATGGCTGTAGAAATACATTGTCATGAGAATACAATAATAATTGACAATATTATAATATAAAATTGAAATAATGTAATTTGATATCATAAGTATGAATATAGAGAGATATTTAAAAGAATTAAAAAAAACATGCAGACAACAACATATACAAAAAAAAAATTGAATAACATAAACATATAACAAAGAATGTTTGAATAAATTAAAGAAATGTGTTCTATGTCCGTTCTGTCGTTAGCTGGATAGTGTTGTAAGTTAATGTGAACGCTTAACCATTCTTTCCACTGAACCCTACCAACACAAACGTCTTTTGACTGAAACCGTTCACATCAACTTACAACACTATCCAGTTAACGACAGAACAGACATAGAACAAATTTCCTCAACTTATTCTAACATTTTTAACATTTTAAAAACCAACAACCCTCCGTCTCAATAAACCTGTCAAAACATTTTTCTCAGTTCCAAAGTCACTTATTCCCAATAATACCCTTCCCTTTTTTTCCTTTGTCCTTTTTATTGCCCTCTCTTGAAACAGGCCGCTTTCCATTTACACCTTCCGCCTGCCTTGTACCTGCTACCCCCACTCCCTTTTCTACTTCTTAACTCAAAACAAATTCATAATGTTCAGTCATGGAAATGTGAACTTAGGGACAGGACGTCCTCTCTCATCTTCATGATAGGTAGGTGTGGCAAAATACTGCTTTAATGATATTTCAATTTTTTCTTGTCAATTAGTTGTTTGTTTGCATGTTTTTTTTCAAATTGGTTCTTTTTCAATATTGTTTTCATAAACTTTTAATTGTCTTACACAGCTTTCTACTTTCATACTCTTGATATCACATTATATTATAATTCTCTATTATACTAATTTCAAATATGACAGTATTCTCATGACATTGTATTTCTACAGCCCTGAAGATGGCTTACAATGTAAGCCGAAACGTTGGCAGATAATCCTTCATTAAAAATATACATTTTTTTTAATTGTGTTTTTTGGATCTACCTCGACCGAACCCCAACTAAAATCATCTTAGAATAATATCTACGGTCAACAAACTCTCTTTTTGTTAATGTGAACGGTTTCAGACAAAAGACGTTTGTGTTGATAGGGTTCAGTGGAAAGAATGGTTATGCTCTCCAAGTCAAATGTGTTCTTCATGAAAAACATATTTAGTGAGGGCAGTTTTAACTAGTTTATTCTTTATGTCATTTTTACGGTTATTGATAATATCTACGGTCAAAAACTCTCCTTTTAAATTCAGTATTTTTTACTTCAACATGGAACTAATTTTTTTTTTCCATTTATTTTCGATTCGTTTTTGTTGTCTTGTCTTGAAAGACTCACAGTAAAGAAGATATTTACGAGTGAAACAGTTGGTTTTGACGCTGTTCTCTACATTTTTATTATGAAATTAGTCATTTACTCAAATCCATGTACTTCTCAAATTAAATGTTATAAAATCTGCATTGTTTTTGCAAATTGTTTTGTGTGTATGAAAGGCTTTTATTGTTCCACCTGATGGTATGATGTCGTGCATACTTCCAGGATGTGCCGACTGCTCGATTGAGCAGTGTGCCTGCCACCTGTACAAATTCCAACTCCACAGTAGGAACACATGTGTTATTTCTGTCACTTAATCTCTACAATTACCAGTTTGGCTAGCACAAGCACTGATGAGGTACATATATTGGTTAGTTGTTTTCTACAAGCGACTCCAGAAATACATGGCAACTTCAGAAAACTAATTCATTCATAAAACAAATCTTAAAACTTTTAAGACGAGGGAAAATGTATCGATTTCTGGTTGTTTGCTAATTTTATCAAGTCTAAATATTTCTCAAGTATAAGATATTTTCAATTAAAAATTCATAAAACAAAAAAAAGAAAAGAAATTGCTCTAAAACAGGGGTATTTTTAGGTTATAAGTTTTAAGACATTAGTAATGGATTATTGAAACCATCATTGTTGAAATAGCACATTACTGTTTATTTTAGTAAGATTTGTACTATTTTAGCTAACACATCATTATTATTATATAACTAATTAATGAGAGGGAACAGAAAATAAAAAACTATCTGTCCTCGCCAGGAATCGAACCTGGACCTCCTGCTATCCGGGCTGGAATGCTAATTAATCCATTACACCACAAGGACTAGCCAGTTATCTCATTCAATTCCCTCTACATTAGCGAGAGCCTAACTTGTTTTTTATTTTCTGTTCCCTCTCATTAATTATTTAAAATTTACGTGGGATAAAAAACCACAACAAAATAAAATATTTATAAAATTATGATATAACATTTTTCTACCGGCCATGTTTTGGTAACTATTATTCTCTTTAATCTTTTCCTTTTGCTCTTAGCTTGCGAAACAAATATAACTTTTTTCTTCTTATTAAGCGTCATTTTCATTCTTCTGAGTTTGGGATCACAAAGCACTTAATTTCTTTTCAACAATCAATGCTAGGGAATAGAATAAAAAATCGTAATGTCCCAGCCAGGACTCGAACCTGGATCTCCAGCTAATCTCGACCATCCTCCCCGACGCCTCAAGAGAAGGTGGACAAGGGACCTCCGACTCCAGCCAGTTTAGTTAAAATATCGAGGGAGTGAATGCACTGGAATTTTTCTCCCCCTCTCACTCTTTCCTTGACTCCTTGCCTAGTCTCCTTCTTATCCTAGGATAAGGAGAAGATGGGTGCCAGATAGTCTATCGCGGGTTAACCTGGGCTCCTCGCTGAGGACGGGTTACGTCCCGGGATAGACGAGCAAGGACAACAATGTACCCCATCTAAAATTATAGTGTATAAAATGTACAGAATAATTTTTTTAAAAAATAAAGAGTATATATCTTATAAATCAACCTATAGCTGCTTCATAAGTTTAATATTTATCTTTAAAAAAAAAATCAGATGAGAAGATAACATTTTCCCAGGATGGCGAAGGGCATTGTGTGGGGGCGTACAGGTGCTCGCTGAAATGCTGAGTGATGTGCAGACTGTGCTCCCGTAAGGGTCGTATCCATCTTAGGGCACATCAGCCCTTATCTTCTCCCTCTTTGTCCTTCCCCTCGTACACCTGCCAAGTTCAGGGAGTTCCTTCCGCCCAAGCGCATCGTAAACAACCCATAAGAGATTTCGTAGTTTTTGGCCCAGGTATCTGTATTTACGTAGCAGTTGAGGTTCGACAGAACGAAATTTAAAGATAAAAGTCTTATATGATAAAATTGATAAGATTTTATTTTTACTGGCGAGGTTTTGACTTGAAATGAAAGCTATTTTCATATCTATTTTCACGATGAAGATTTGTAGACTTTCTTCTTGAAGAAGAGATACTTCTATAGCCGAGAAAGAGGGGTTTTTGTATCAGTCTGCCTTACCAAAGCTTCCATTGCGAGCCATGAATAAATGATTACCAAGTATATTGGTAAATATATTCCTTAAGAAGCGTTTTTCGCAAAAATATTATAAACGATAAGTATCAAATAATTAGATTCTGTATTTACTATGTCCAACAAAAGTTTATATAAAAACGAAGATATCATTATTATAGACGTTGATCCTTTTCTAAACCTCCGCTCCAATTAATTTCAACCAAAATTAAACCCTTTCAACACTATGTTCAACCAAATTTCAATTCAAATTAAAACGATAAAATCCCTATTATAAATTTTGATTTTCCTCAATATTTCCCCTCCATCTAATTTGATTTCAACCAAAAATATACCCTTTCAACAGTTTGTTTGCAATTAACAGCCTTATTACCGTGTTTATTTTCTTAATTTTAAAAATTACCTTCAAATAACATTGCTAAATAGCTTCCTTGATAAGCGTTTTCGTAAGATGCTATAGATGATAAGTATTAGAAAATTAAATCCTTTGCTTATTATTCTCCTTTGCTCCATAAAATTTTAGGCATTTCAAATAAAAACGAAGATGTCCATACTATAAATTTTGGTCTTTCTCAAGTAACATTTGTAGTATAGACAACTAAAATCTCTCCTCACTAATTTTATTTTAACCCAAAATTAATTCATTCTACCAGTTTGTAATATAATGCTGAGATTATATCTAAATTTAAAAAAATAACTCTCGATATTATATTTTAAAATGTATTTCTCCTTATAAGTTTTTTCTTTAAGTATTAAGTATTAGTTTTTAATATATTAACCAATATATTTCGATGACCCATTTCTGTCATTACGAACTTATCCCACGGTTTGCTAAAAGAAGCTTAAATACCGAATTTTCTTTCATTTTTCTTTAAAATTGCGGGCACTAGAGCGCGCTTAAGTTTTTCTATAGTGGCGTCATGGGAGCTACGTGAATAGCTTGATTTACCTACGGGAAATCAGCTAAAAGTACAAAATAGTGGTCTCTACTAATAATACAAAAACTAATATAATATATAATGTTATTTAGATAGAGTTAACTCAAACACTATTATTTATTTAGCTTTAAAAGATTACAACGTGTAGAGTTCGCGTACATTTTTATTCTTATTTTCTTTTATATTATATTGTCCTTAAAGGAAAGGATAATTACGGAACTCGTTGCAGAAGTTTTTAGAACAGGAAACAGAAGGAATCGATGATATCTCGGAAATGATCTCATTTAAACTTTTAATAGGATTTGTTCTTCGAGAAACTTTGAAAATAAGTGAATTAAGGAGGATTAAAACTTGTTATTTCCTTCGAATTACACACAGTTTTGGAATGGGAAATTTGATAGCCACTCACTGTGGTATGGACTGGAGTTCCAAACATTCTGTGCATTGAAAAACAGCACCATGGTAGTTTTAGTACGTTTATTTGATGGATGTGTTTAGTCTTGTAGTAATGGCTGCCTTCTATTAATTTTCTACGTGATCACACTCATTGTTAGATTATATATTTAACTTGGTCTTGATCTCAAGTCCTACCCCGGTTCGTTTATCCGATTTTAGACCAAAATGAATTAATTAAATCGTTTTAACGATTTCACATGGAAAAATGAAGCCAGTCATGGTTGTTTCCACGCCACGACTTCTGAAAATTTTTAATAGATCTAACCAGAATTTAGAAAATGGGGGACCATAAGGAGCCCAAAATACTTTTTTTGATATTTGAGTAGCGAACATTGTGATTCTCTATCGTTTATGTTCTATAATAGTTTTATTTAAATCGCTTATTAATGAATACATTTGACATTTAAGAATTTCACCAAGTTGGGTAAACGCTTGCCCTAATCGACCTTTTTTGCCATTTTAGACCAAAATTTAAAAAAAAATTTTATTAGTGCAGACATTTAAGAATTTCACCAAGTTGGGTAAACGCTTGCCCTAATCGACCTTTTTTGCCATTTTAGACCAACATTTAAAAAAAAATTTTATTATTTAAAAGAAACTTTCACACACGCCGCTCTTAAAATTTCGTCCAATAATGTATTGCAATGAACAACAGTTTAAAATTTAGCTCAATTATCGAATTTGACTTTTGACATTTTAAACAGAGAGGAACCGCTCAACTCTCAATGTTACATTCATAAATATNATCCCCCCTTTCAACTAAATACATGTAATATATTTTATTTATTAAAATTAACACTTACTACGTTCTATTACGTTTTTAGTAACAAAGATATTACGGTTTTAAATTTTTTTATTCTTTCTCTATCACCCCATCCTCTCATCATATTTCAACAAAGAATAAATTATAACTATTTTTTGCTATTACTAGACTAAATATATTTTCGTGATTAACGATATATTCCATAAATGTGAAGGCTTACAGACATGAAAATTTCTAACACAAATATTTATCAAATAAGAAACTGCTTCGTCTTGTATACGCTACACCTCAATGACGGACTTATTTTTATCTTTTGGTTTTAAGCTTTAGTTGGTTGATGTAAGTGTAATATAGTGTTGTTGTTTTCCCCCTTTAAAGTGTTAGCCTCCCTTTCAACCACTTAGAGACTTGGAGGGAGGAGCTATCCACAGGTTACCGCCCCATTCTAAACATCCATGACTCAGGACAAGCTTTCATTTATAAATAAAATTAAACCCCCTGGGCGGGATTTGAACCCGCAGCGTTAGGACAGCAAGACCCAAATGGATATCATGAGCTACCGTGGTACCACAAATAAAGTGTTTCTTCATGACAAGTCTAATAACCGGTGATTTTATCGAATTTCTTATTTTAGGTATTTGAGCTTTAAGTGTATAATGCTTAATTTAGTGTTTTATGTCATTTATAAACATTTATTATGGTATATCAATTTTTTATTTGAACTTAATCTTTTTACGAGTGGAAGCTGAAATATGAAAGGCAATGGAATACAGATGAAGCCAAAGTAAAAGTCGCCATGATCCCTCTGCTCGGCTTGTCCAAGGACAATATTGTCCACTGAAATTTATTATAGAATTCCTTGAGATTAGGTACATTTAGTCCTATAATCTCCTGGACCCCTACAACCCCTACTTGCTGCCATATTAACTCCGGACACCCTCGCCTGGGGGATCACTCTTGTAAAAAAGAATTGCCCATAAATTGTCGCTAGCAGGATAAGTGACCACGTGACCTGGGTGCTGAAGGACCCTCGAGGGTGGCGAAGCAGAGAGCCATGTGCGATTCGTCGTGGGGTGGCCGAGGCCTGCAGTAAGCAAGTCCCCTGGCCAAGTTATACTGGCCAACGAAGTCCCTCTTTCAATTACATCTGGGACGTTTTTTTATATATTTTGCGTAAATATTAATGTTATTTATTTAGTTATAAAACCGTGAATTCAGTCGTCATATTTATCTCACAATCTTTGAATTATAATTAAGCTAATTCTTCAGTATCTTTAATGAATATTTTCACGATAATATATATTGATTACATTCCTAATGTATCAATTATCTAATGAAAAAGTAGAAGTATGTAATGTAAGCGTAAATTAATCAGATTCTCTATCTTTATTGATTGAGAATGCAAATAAGAATAGTTTACTAAAATAAGCCTTAAAGAACAATGGAAGTTAAAGATAATGTCTCTGAGAGTAACGCTTTTGTAAATATTTCGCAGGACATAAATGATACAAAGTTAAATTTTGCAGAAATTCTTATCTATTTTTTGCACCGACAAAAATATTAACGATAATGATGATTATTTAATTTCCCCCTCATTAAACTACCATTTCCCATCATTAGATTTCAAATAAAAACAAATGAACAATCAATGAACAACATGCAAATATAGAACTTAGCGTAAACATTTTATACTCTCTCACACACACACCTACTCCCGAAGTTCTTTTTTTTCTTTTATGTTACACAATATAAATGAAAATTACATTTGGCACATACAGTATCCTATACTTTCTTTCGTAATGACAACCATGATAATAAATTTTCTCCAACCTCTAAAGGCACCGTTTCTCTCGACAGATTTAAGCCAATTTGCAGAAAAAAAGTTAAATATTGAATTTTGATGCAAAATACTAATACCTATAACCGGTCGAAAGTTAACACACATAAAATAGATAAGTTATAGTTTCATTTTTCGTTTTAGCCTGTAGGATCGGAGAATATTTTGAAAATATTGAAAAAATCTGTCATGAGAACTACACCATCGTCTACATTCCTTCTGAATTATTCTCATTGATTACATGCATTTGCGCAGTCATGACGCCTATCTCATCATGACGCCTATCTCCCCCCATTGTCAGCAAAGTCTGCAGTGCTTCAACGCTTGAAACGAGCGTTATACTTCTCGTTAGGAATGTTTGACACGTATCCGGATGGTGCTCTTCCGAGAGGGTGAGGGGTGAGATTAACTGTATTGGACAGCCAACCCCCTCTGACCTTCTCGCGCTCATTGGTAATGATATCGAACAGCTAACCCCCGCACCACCCTTCTTGGGCATTTTAGCGAAATGAATTGAGTGAATAGCCCCTATTTAGAAGCACTGAATTGCTTGTGACTTTTCCTCTTAATCATTCTCAAAATAGTGTCAAATTCAGTCTCCTTATAAAATTTAATGTTGTTTTATGTAATATAACTGCTGACAACGTCTCCCCTACTACTTATAACTTATAATTGGCTACACCACTTATTTTTATGGAATGAGAAAGTAATATTTGCTCTAAATGCTTTCATCCAGTTTTATAGAAATTTACCGGAAAATTGCTAATTTACTTTCCATTATTAGTAGATTGGGTTTGATTTTGCTATTTGAGTCACCACGGAGGAAATGAAGGATAAGGAGTTACCTGGAAGCCAATAGAGAAAATTTCCAGCTGTCTGTATCCGTCATAATCCTAATGATAAGGGAGGTAGGTTCTGACGATTGTTCAATTTGTTTTGTCTCTACAGCCCCCCACCCCATCCCCTGTAGTAGTATGTTTTTCGTTGAGAGATCAACCTGTTTCCGTTACCACTGTGTGACGTAATTTTTCAAAAATTAGGGTGTCCCAAAATTAACGCAATATCTGAATTTAATAGAACACATAGTTTTTTAGTATTTTTATTGTTATTTTTTTATTGAAGTATAAAGTACATAGGATAGGGTTATTTATGGAATAACATATGGAGCAAATGTGTTTGCCACACAGCCCGTGAAACAATTCAATTACTACATGAGACATTTCCAGGTCGTGTACTCTCTCGTTTCGATGATTAGTATCAGCCTCCTAGATCGTTTTTTTATTTATTTTTATGGGGTTGTTTGTAATCACAGATCTATGTCAACAGGCCCAAAACCACCCCTGATTAAAGGAGGAGATTCAACGCTGCATCAACGAAATTCAGCCACATTAATGCGAAATGGTCATGGAATACTTCGACAAACGAGTGCGAATGTTCATCCAAAGCCGTGGAGGCCAAGATGTGTTATTGCATAAATAACCCTATCCTATATACTTCGTGATTCAATAAAATACTATAATAGTAGTGTATTATTCTCATTGATGAAAACTATGCTTTCTATAAAATTCAAATCTCGCGTTAATTTTGGGACACCCTATATTAACCGATCATTTCCGATCTTAAATATGGTTATAGGTACCTAAAAATATGGTCCGTTCAATAATTTTCGGCGTGCAGGCCGTGATATAGGTTTGTGTGAGTGTATCGAACCAATGAGTTTGTGAGTTCCTAAATAAAACTGTGTAATAATAAATTGAAATAATTAATAGGTAATTTAGACTAAAATTAATAACATTGATATCTTCAAATCAAATGTTGCGAAAAAATTTGTTAAATATAAAAGGTATTAAATGTATGTATACTTACATATCTATATTGTATATATAAATATATATATAGAATGTTTGAGGTTTTTGTGTGTGTATATATAATATATATATACAGTGTACTATTTTCACTCGGTCTTACAAACTATATAAACAACATATTCATTTTTAACGAACTTTTAGTATAATAATTTTTTTTAAACCTTTTCATTGTAAAATTGTTTAAACTTTATTGATTTTTTTTTTTCAAATTCCGCGTCATGTACAAATTGTGAGTAGCTTTATATTTTGAGAGGGGTCCAGAAGTAGTCTAGTCTGTAAAAGAGTAGCCTTGGAACAATTTATGGTTTACCTGTATTCATGGATTCACAGGAGACTCAAATTGACTATTGTCTTTCTTGTACCTCTCCTTCTCAAAATTGTAAATAATCTCAGGAACAACCATAGGCCCCATTTACTGCAATTATTCCTGTAACTTTGAATTAAGAAATAATTCTTTAGAATCTTTTTGTTCTTAAGTTGTGAGTTTTGTTTTCATACATCACATAAATCTTTCTCGCTTATTCTTAAATTATTTTTTTCTTTATTTTCCTAAGCTAAGAATTTTTTTGTTTTTTTTTTCATCCTTCTACCCATGTTAATGATCAATCTTGTATTGATCAAGGAAACACTATTTATTATTATGTAGGGATACATAATAATAACTCACATCTATTTCCAGATTTTTTTTTTTTTATGAAAGTATAAAGTGTATTTATAAATGTTTAAATCTGGGGAGGGATCCATCCTATTAGGTTATATAAAGAAAAGTTTTTAATCTCTTATTTTAATAACTAAGACCGAGACCAATATTAAGCAGTATCCAGCGATGGGGGGGCTCTGATGAAGGTAAACAAACCGGCCTGCCCCCTGGTGGGAGGTGTCTGAAGGAGGCCACTCCCTGCACCCTCTCAAAGGCCGATATTAGCTTGAAGGGGTTGCCAGAATAAAGGGTTGAGAAGTCAAACTTCCTCCATCCAGCCTCCCAATCCCCATCTTCTCCCTCGAGCGCCTGGATCAAGCGCCCTCATTTTCTCTCCATATTGGTTCATATTGAGGAATCATCAAATCAAACTGATTTATTTTTTCATTTAACTTTCCATTTTATATTTCTTTCATTTCATATCGGAAAAGTGAAAATCTCTTTGTTCTTGAACTCCAAGGAAACGTTAGTGACTGGATTAATTTATCATAACTTACAATACATCCTAAATTTACCTTTTTCTTTGTAATTTACAATATGGCATTGTGCCACAATAAAAATAGCCAAATACAAATGTAGTTATTTGTAAATAGTACTATTTTATGTGAGTTACTTATCTTTTAAAATAGGCACTGTAACTGCTTATATGTCTTCAAATAGTGCAGATCATTAATTTTCTTATTATATTTTCTCCAGGTAAATAATACTATCACCTCCCCCCCCCCCCAAATGAATATTTTTTCTAAAGGAGGGTTTTTTTTTTTACCGTAGATATTATTATTAAATGAATTTAGTTGGGGTTCGGTCAAGGTAGATCCAAAAAAAAAATACAATTTAAAAAAATGTATTTTTTAAAAAGATTATCTGCCAACGTTCCGGCTTACATTGTAAGCTATCATCAGGGCTATCATGAAGACGAAAGAGGACTTCCTGTTCCTAAGTTCACATTTTCATGACTACCATGGGACTACCATGACCAGGTACCATGACCACCCTGAAGATGGCTTACAATGTGAGCCGAAACGTTAGCAGATAATCTTTTAAAAAAATACATTATTAAAATATTTTTGTGATCTACTTAGACCGAACCCCAACTAAATTCATCTAATAATAATATTTTTTCTTCCTTAAATGACCCTTTAGCCAGCAATTGCTCTATCCATTTAGATTGTTTTGCTACCGTTCTTCTCCATGGTGGCGTATGTCCCTCAGACATAGCTCTCATAGCCGCGTACTACCCCTATTCTGATGGTGAGAACGAGAGTGCTCCTGTCTTCCTTCATGTATGGATAGCTGCAGCGAATTGCTGTTCGATGGTTTCTCATGGGGATGCCGTAGAAAATACCCATGCAGACCCTGAGAGAATTTCACCGTCACTCGTTAGTGACACGGGGCGAGGCTGCTTAACAGACCTGAAAGTAAAATCTTGGCACTATAAGTTGAATGTCTCTTGTTTACAAGAGGGGAGAACAACAATGATTCGTTCCAAGAATACTAAAATTATGTTAAATTTTAAATTATCGAAAATGAGATGATGTTCCATTCTGTGGTCAAAACTAATTGATATAGATTGTAGCGAGATCTATAAATATCTGATAGATAGATAGATATGCTTTTTTGTTTAGGCGATAAACATCTAGGTTATTACGCCCTGACAGTTATGTGAAATGTCTATTCTACAAATTATAATACATAATTATACTGTCCTCAGTATTTTTTTTCATGTATATACATACACACACACACACACACACACACATATATATATATATACACACTTATTTTTATAATTTATATTTTGTTAAATAGTTTAGCATCTTTTTACAGATCAATAATTTTATTACTAGATTCTGATGAGTTACTTAGTATGGCCGTTGGATTTCTAGGTACGCCATGCTTGTTAAAATACTTGTTGAGTGCTGAGCACTCCTCAAGAATGTGGTTGACAGTTAGTGGTTCCTTACGACTTTGACATGTAGAGTGAGCTTCTTTATTTATCAAGTGTACATGGGTTAAGTTTGTGTGACTAATCCTCAACCTAGTCATCACCACCTCTTCTCTCCGATTACCCCTTTCTGAGCTTTTACAGGATTCGGTTGTCGGCTTTATTCTTCTCAATTTATTTATTTATAAATATCTGAGCGTTAGAGTAGAGAAAAAAGAACTGTATCAGCCACCCCCTGGATGCCAGATTATATTCCTTAAGGGTTGTAATCGCTGTAGATATAAGTTATTGCCCCACTCATGAGATGCTTAGCTAAGAGCAGTTCTCTGTAAGGGCCAAACAGGGTCCGACCACTCCGTTTGTGTGTGTTCACACAATTACCCAGACCAATGTTTCCTTTAGATTCGCGTATCAGGAAATTATCGAATCTTGGAATGATGCAGGATTAGTTAAGACTAATTTTATATTTTAGGGATATAAGAAGTTTATCCGGTCTCACATAAAGACATTGCAATTCACAATATTTTGAAATAATTTGTGAAGCCTGAATGGCAAAAATCTAAAAATGAGTACAATACATTGTTGGAGACTAGATGATCTCTGGGTTACCTCCCTTAAGTTAACAAAACTTGACATTAGGTTCCAAGGATGAATATTATTCATTGAAAAAAAAAAAAAAAAAACTTTATTTTCATAAATTCAAATAATAATTAAGCTTAATGAAATCGACCTAAAATAGTTATGGATTCGATTGATTATTAGTGTTATTATTATTATTATTATTATTATCTTGTTATTAGATGATATGTTATTATTTCAACCATGGAAATGTGAACTTAGGGACAGGACGTCCTCTCTCGTCTTTACGATAGGCAGTCCTGAAGATGGCTTAGAATATAAGCCGGAACGTTGGCAGATAATCTTTAAAAAAATACACTTTTTTAAAGTTTGTATTTTTTTGGATTTATTTTGACTGAACCCAAACTAAAATTATCTAATAATAATATCTATGGTCAAAAAACACTTCATTAGTGATCTTGGTTTATTTTGAAAACTGAAGAAGGGAGATGAATGATATCTAACATATTGAGTTGCAAAAAATATCAGTATGTATTTCATTTTACATAAGTTTAATTATGTTCTAAAATGATTATTCATGCGCAGACATAATTTATTTTATAATTCAACTCTTCTCAATGAGAATGGGCAAATTAGTTAACTAAAGAATTTAGCTCACAATATTTATTCAATCGAGATATATTATCTCCTTCATCGGAGTTTATTCAATACAAATATATGTATTATGAAATATATAATTATTTTAATAATAATAAGAATTCGTGTTCCTTGAGCCCCGATGTTGTAGCTCGCTGCAGCGTGGCAGAATGAGAATCGTTGATGCCTGTGACTTAACACTTCTATGTGAAATTCCCTGTTCTCTGTGTTTCTGTAGGTTCCTAACAAGGGGAGTTCACAGCAGTTCGGACTACTTTGTTTCCTGTACAAATGTCTTCATTTTTTTTAAAATGTGTGTATTAATATTTCCGAACCAGACGGGGCAGGCGTAAGTAAGTGAGTGGATACGTGACTTGTAGATGAGTGTGAAGCATTCGTTTTAGTACTGGGTACAACATGGTAAGTCGAATATGTGATTTTTGAGGTCAATTGTTAATCTGTAGTATCCCCATTTAGTATATCGTCAAGGTACTTCGAGTTACCGCACCCTTTGGTTTTCATGTGTCCAAGGAACTGAGAGTCCATCGATTCGGTTTTCAAGGATGGTTTCGTTCTTGAAGTGTCGAGGGACGAAAACAACCACCATGCTTCTCTTACAACCACCATGCTAGTTCGCTGTAGCTTGCTGCAAACGTTAATACGTTTGAATAAAGTGAATGGGAAAGATCGTGGCAATAAAGTTTGTATAACAAGGGGTTAAGAATTGCTCCTTGAGGTACTCCGGCAAACAATGGTATCCATTGTCAGTGTTCCATTGACTCTGACTTGGAACGTCCGGTTTTCGAGGAATAAGATCGTAACATTAAACTAGGCTGTAGGAGGTGGAGATGTCTTCTTTTGTTTGCAAAGAATGGCTTTATGCCAAACAGAATCTAAAGCTCCTTTAACGTGGAAGAAAGCTCCAACCGAACAATTATTTGGCTTTAAATCCAGTTACGATCTGCTCAGCAACGTTCAAAACCTGTATAGTCGCTGAGTGATGATTTCTGAAACCAACATGTTGAGTTGCAATATTGTCTTTCAGATGATCGCGTAGTCTTCGTTCAATGCACTTCTCTAGTAGTTTTTCTACTGTTCAGGAATCTTTTAGGGCTCTTCTTCTTTGGCAAACATCAGAACGACTTCCACGTTCAAGGAAAGGTTCCAAAGCGAAAATATCGTTGTGAAAGCTCAAAATGAAGGCAATGATCTTCTTCGGAAATTTTTTAGCTCAAGGTTCGAGATCAGGTTATACCCAGGATTTTTTTATTATTCTGTCATTGGGAGTAATCAAATTTTTATCGCTTTGTGAGGAAGGGGCACATTGAGATTTCACATATTTGACCGCCTGTGTGTTATATCGTTCAGGAGTGGTAAGTTTTGAAGAAAAGTATTCCGAAAAAATCGTGAACTAATCTTTGTCATTGCTTGCTGTTTTGTTTTGTTAGTGAAGTTTTTATAGGATTCGTCAAAATCCCACCCAAGGAGGGCTATTATTTGGGAACAGTTTTTCCTCTTAAGAAAGAGGTGTGAATCCTAGATACGTTGTCATTGATTTCTGGCAGTGTTTTTTGCTCTAATCATATTAGAAATATGTGATGAGATTGTGGAAGAACTAATAACGGGATTACTCTGGGGTTGTAGAGTTGAGTGGTTTTTATATTGTGTACTATATTTCGGGTAAATATCTGTTTTGTGTCGGATAGTATGTCGGTTCATCTGGGGCTAGAAGTTGTAGGCCTAATTGTGAGGTGATATTTGTGAGTTGTGTTCCGTTCGAATTGCTGGCGTTCTACTACCCCATAGACCTTTCTTTCTATTTAGGTCTTCTAAAAGGATTGAGGGCGAAAGAAGCGAGTTTATGTCGTCGCTCGAGTCCAGTTTTCGCCGCGAAATGCCGTTCTTCACGAGTATTTATTAATCATTCATCGAAAGGATCCAGGGAAACTTGAGAAAACTATTTATTTTTAAAGAGCAGTAAAATTCCTTGACTACAAGATGACGAAGCAGATGATTTGACACTAAATAGCTAAAGATCTTTCATGCATACATCTCAGAGGTGGAAGAGGTATCCTACAGAGTTTAAACAGAAATACCAAATCATCTTTCTATTCGAACTCTGTAGATTGACATGTTTAGCACATTAGTCATGTTTTCAAGGAATAATTGTTTAACCATATTTGAAAAATCAAAATATTCGTCAGTCGGAGAAAGAAATCCGGCTCAAACTGCGAATACTTTTATCTATTGGTAAATTTATTTCAACAAGTACTGCTTTATCAAATATTTTGTTGTATGCTTGACTGCTCGCAATTCCTTTGATTCTCTAAGTCAAAGTTGAAAGCAAAATTAATATTTTTTTGGTACGATCCAGATTTACTCAGGCTGTGAATACAGTAGTGAGGCTGTGATTATAATTACTTAATTGATAAGTACGCTATTTCCTAATCGAAATAAGCCGTAATTTCCTTTCTGACTCTCTTATTACTTAATGTCTGGGGTTGTGGGCCATTCGGCCTTGGGAATTACATTTCAGTGATTTAAATATGGAAATCGTTAGGTTTTAAATGATTATTAGGTTTCAGTGGCCTGCAAGACGTAGTATTTTGTTTGAAATTGAGAACTGATAATTTCCACTGGAATACTTTCTATAACGTATAAATAATATTAATTATTCAGGCAGGAGGTGTAATTTGTTCACTCTTCCATTTGAAGACTGTTCATTCATACGGTGGACACTACTTAAGACTTATAGTAGAGTCATCAGTTCTTGAGAAGACCATTAATTCCAGTTAGTGAGCGATGCGGGCCCCACGAGGAAGGCCGAAGTTCATCTAACTACACATGTGGGCCTTCTGGCTTTCATTACCTTTTTTTTGTACTATTAAGTTAGGCGTTAAAAACGTATCCTTTAGACAGCGGATCGTGGCATGGCGAGTGTACCCTAACTTCCTTCATGATCATCTGCAGATTCTCTCTGATAGCATCTTTCCGTTCGGGTATGGATATATACACACACTTAACCTTACAAACATAAGATTGAATCATCTCCTCTTAGGGAAATGCATTCGTTGTGCTCTATTTGTTATAGCCCGCATCAGGAAGTCGTCTGACATCCATCATGGACTGGGTGACGCTGAAGGTGACTAGTGAGAGTAATTTGCTAAAAATTGCAGAGGAGCAGCTTACTCGAATATCTTTCATGCAAATATCTGAGTTTTAATTTTTGCGCAGATAAATGCAGAAAAGATAATTCTAAATAATCTCAGGCTAAGTAATAATATTTAAAAAAACAGCAATTAATTAAAAAAAGTATTTGAATATGAAGAGAATCATATTTTGAAATGTAGTATGCATTTCCTTTAGTTATAACTAACAAGANTTTTTACTAAATATAAAACGATTTCTCTCAAAGATTGGAAGCTATACCAGGAGGTATCATTACTGTAATTTAAAAAAATACAATAACTATTCACTGATGCAATCATAAGAGAAGTTACAAATATCTTCCGTTGTTTACAGAATTTATTTCCAATGCGTGCTAATGTATCAATATTTTTAAAATAACAAACTAAAAGTAGATATTTTTTTGTTTGGGTTTGGTTTAATTTAATTAGTTTTAAAGGATAAAAAAAAATTAAAAAAAGTGTATTTTTTAATTATTTGCCGTTTCAGCTTACACTGTAAGCCATCTTCAGGGCTTTCATGAACGCGAGAGGGGACGTCGTGTCACCAGGATACCATATACATGAACAAACCCCCGACAAATCAAAATATCTCTAGGGTCAAAAACTCTCTATTTGAACTTTTACAAACTAAATTATTTCTTTAGTTTTATTTTCACAACCTGTAGGGGGAATTAATTTAAAATTAAAATACGATATTTAATAAGCTTCATTCTACAATCCGAAATAAATTACTTCGTTTTACCCCTAAGCCGGATGGATGAAGGATTCACAGAAAAACAAATTAAATCATAGAATAAAATTCAAATATAATATAGTTTTATTTATTAATTATAACAATAATAACAATTCATTGTTATGGTGGCAATTCAGGACACTATGTTGGATAATGAGATCCGTTCGGGCCTGGCTTATCCTGTAGCTACTTATTCAAATCCCGCCCAGGGCGAGCTTTAATCTATAAAGAAAAGCTTGCCCTGAGCCATGGATGTTTAGAAGGGGTAGCAACCTGTAGAAAACCCCTCCCTCTAAGTGAGTCTAAGTGGTTAAAAAGAAAGCTAACACTCGAAAATACAATTAATTTATTATTAGTTAGTATTAATTAGTTAACAACAATAACGAGGAAAACTATAAACATACTAGTTTATGTTTATAATAGTGTATAAATTATCCTATACTTTCCAAGAATTTTTTTTCTCATTCCTGACGATTCTCTACAAAATCTCTCAGAAATATTTTTCATATCTTATTACAACCCCAATCTTTTCTGCATCTGATACCCACAACTGCATCCCATGTTTGGCATGAAGTGAAATGTAAACATGTGCATTAGAGCATTAGACAACTACACCTGTCTCTTCTTGCCAAACTCTTTTTTTTAAGAGAAAGCTACCCCCTAACCACCCCTTGTTGGGGGTGAAGACATGCCCACTGGAACACATGGAGGCAGGGGAGCTCTCTCCACATAGTCTACACCCACGGAAATCCCTGGGAATGTGGTCGCTCTTTGCTGTGTGGACCGCAAACTGGCGCACAGACAATATTGGCATCGGAATTCCTTTGTGGAGGTCTTCTTCAACCTCTCTCTCTCTCTCTCTCTCTGTCTCTCTCTCTCTCTCTCTCTCTCTCTCTCTCTCTCTCTCTCTCTCTCTTTCTCTGTGGGGTCTATTGGCCCCTCCTCCCTGCACAGTGATTTAATTTAATTTATTTTTTTCTACTTTAATTTCTATATGTCATCAAATTACAAGATGTTATTAGTAGAATGTGATGAAAAAAGATTTATTAATTTTTTTAAAAAAAGTTATAACTTTCCTTAGTTATAAATACCCCTTAGTTATAATGAAAAATGATTTTTATACTATAATGATTTGCACACTCTCATTGTAGCTGTTCTCAAGTTGCAAGTTGCTTGACTCAGTTGGCCAAGAGATGCCGCTGTATCCTCCAGCGGGTCCGCAGATCGCCTTCCATAACTGTAGTCCTGGTACAACCTGGGTCGGTGCGCTCTGGTGTGCACCGATCCAGGCTGATTGATCCATGGTCGTGACCCTCCATGACCTCGACACTCCGCCACTAGCCTTGGCGCTGCATTCTATTGCCCTTCCATTCTTCGCATATCCATAAGTAAGATGATGGGGCATATGAAATATTATATTATTTTTGCAAAGTTTATTTAATAGGATATTTACATTCACCATTAAATAAAAAAATCTTCTCGTAATGCAGAGCTACATCTTTCTTTAATTATGATATTTTTAGTCAATATGTCCGTGTAAAAGAAAATCTTTTGATGCAATCATTAAGCCTTTTCTGAGTTTGTTATCCCTCCACAGGTTGTTTCTCTAAAAATTTAAAAGCTGATTAAATTTATTTTTTAACATTAACTTAGTTCCTCTTTTTAATTAATTAGTTTGTTCTCTATACACTCTTTTGGAGTTATATTTTTTATTCCTTATTCTCTTGTAGTTTTTTTTTTTTTTTTTTACATTAATTTGATATTATATCACAGAATATTTTTCTTTTATGAATAAATTTTATGTGTAATATCAATTTATAGCGAACTCTATTTCATATGTCACTTGCAGGGATTGTGTTAAGAGTGTTCAAGTTAACATTTGAAGTATGGGGCCTCTTCAATCCCCCATGTACTTTGACTTTTGAGAACTTATGAACCTTGCTCTGACAGTTTGAAGAATGATTTCAAGACCCTTTGTATTGATTCGCTTGGTATTTGTTCCTCTTCTTTAATCCCCTGTATTTCACATCCTTACTGATGACTGTAGGAAGACTCTGTGCCGTTCATAGTCTTATTCGGCACAATTCTTAGACAGCCTGCATATATTCTCATTGACCTGGATTCCTTTTTGTCCAGGCACCCAAGACAGTGTGACACGGTTATTTTCCTATTCTAACTTTATATTATTTGCCAAGCACAATTATTCCCTTTAATAATTACAGCTTATAGTTTCCCATACTCATAAGACTACTTTTCTTTCCGATTTGTGAGTAGCTTGTAATTAGTACAGCATTGAGTGATTGCTGCTCTTGTTGATTATTTTGATAAGCATTGTCGGAGGCATTATTTGGGAGGCAATTATTCTGACATTATTTCTTTCTGTTTGCAGAACACCTACCGGAACGCGGAGAAACTGCTGTCGGCGGCCGAGGAGTTGGCCCAGACTGGCGAGTGCAATCCTGAGGAGATTTACGGAGTGGCCAAGGAGCTCGAGAGTCACGTCACTTCTTTCGCGGCCAGAGTGGAGCAGAGGAGACGTCGACTCGAACTAGCCGTTCTCTTCTACACCCACGAGAAAGAGGTCAGCCATTGCTTTTCTGTAGCTTGTAGAACTCTTTTTGGTGCTAGATCCGTGTGGCACTACGGCCTGACAGGATAATGCACTATTTTTATATAATCTTTCAATTTTTATATTTTCCATTGCTTGTTGGATTTCAAGAGGTTACCACTCGATATCGTTCAATATCATTTGTTTTATTTGTACATATAACAGAATATATTATTTAAGTTAGACAAAATTCAGGGACGATTAGACTGTGATTCTATTGACTATTTTTCTTATTTAGTCTAATTGGACTAAGCTATAAATAAGGGTGCTGTATACATGGAGTCTAATACCTTAGAAATAGTTGCATAAGTCAATTGGATTGCAATAAATGACCAACCACTGAGGCGTGAAAAATAGCTGCTGCTGAAATTGAAGGGGAAAATTTCTCTTAATATCAGGAAAAATATTTTGTAGTAATTTTGTTGGAGAGGATGTATATATTCACACATACATAGTTATAAAGACACACACAGTTATCTATAAAGTATATATATAGAAAATGAAACACTCACTAATCATGGACAGGTGGGATAGAGAGTTAAGTGGTGTGTGTTCCAAAAAAAAAAAAAGAAATCACAAGGAGAAAAAATATCTAGGATCTCTCGCCCTTCGATAGTGAGGAGTGTGCACTGCACTGTCTGTCCGACTTGCTCTCTCTCTCTCTCTCTCTCTCTCTCTCTCTCACTCTCTCTCTCTCTCTCTTTCTCCCTCATATATATCACCAATTTTATCCCCCACATATTGCTTTTTTTTTATCTCTCTATTAAAATTCATCCAACCGTTACTAGATCTTACCTTCAAGTTCATAGCAGTAGGAAATAATTATATAATCAAGTTATTATATAATCAATTACAACTTTTATATAATTATAAAAATTGTCACATTTAGTATTACTCACCCCACCAACATTCACAATTCAACTTATTTCTGTCTGAATCATCTGTTTTTTCAACCGTTCTACCTCATCCTAATCTATATAAAAACTTACCCTCTATCACATTATTTAGTTATCTAACTAATTACTTTTTCTTAAAGTTATTTCTTTTGGTATATGTGGGATTCATATTTTTTATCGTGCATTATGTTTTATATACACCAACAATGGTGTCAGCAACATAGGGCTTACGACTGTAATTAATAATATTGTATATTATTAACCTTGATCTAACCATATTTTCAATATTAAATTTGGATTAATTTATTTATTTTTGTTAAAAAACATATTCTTAGTTTGATAACAGTAAAAAACAAATAACAAAATAAGAGTAACATTCAGTGACAATCGCATGAGGAGAGAAAATGACCAATGACACCACCCACGTAATCAAACCATAAACATTTATAACAAACATTATTAAATGATTTTAGTTGAGGTTCGGTCAAAGTAGATCCAAAAAAATACAAATTTAAAAAAAAAGTGTATAATATAATAATCTGTAATTGGCAGATAATCTTTTTTTAAAATGCACTTTTTTATTTTAATTTGTATTTTTTTTGGATCTACCTTGACCGAACCCCAACTAAAATCATCTAATAATAATATAAACGGTCATAAAACTCTCCTTTTGAACATGAACATTTATTTTATGCGCTACTAGTTTCATATGATTTTTTTTTTTAATATTCATAAAGCATTCACTTTTGCAAGGCTAACCAACCATGAAGAGATGCTATCAATGCGCGAAAACGTATGAGCAGATGCATGTGTAATGTTTGTGTGTGCTGACCTTCAGCTCCATAGTTTGCAATGTTATTTAACGATGCATTCAACAAATACTACATTTCTGCTATTTATGTAACCTTCACTACGTAAGAAAGGTTATGTCTGAGTCATCCATCATCACAAAACTCGATATTCATCGCCACAGAATCGATTTACCGCATTTCATCATCACTTCGAGTCATTTCTCATCTCACTATTTTTTATAGCTAATGTTCTTTCTGTCTCTATCTCCTTGTTTTCTGCCGTACATTCTTCACTCTGTCTAAAACTTATCTTCCAATATCTCATTTATCACAGTAGCTAACATTCTTTTTTCATAACATCTTATTCAAAATGAGAATTTTAAATTGTGGTTTTTTTTTAATCTACCTTGACCGAACCCCAACCAAAATCATCTTAGAATAACATCTTATTCTTTATTTTTTAAATAATGAACATAAATTATTTTTTATTCAATTTTGTTTTTAAAATTGTACCTATTAAAGTTTGTAGGTTATTGAGGATTTCGGTCAAATAATTTTGCACTATAATTTAGTCTAAGCCTACAATATTAATTTAAAATATTTGAATATTTTAGTTCATGTATTATATTAAATTACAATATTCAATTTATTTATACTATTTGTTCCATTCGTTCAGCTTAGCCTAACATTAAATCCTAATATCATATGTTTAAACTTTTTTAATGCAGTTAGTTTACAAAACATAATTGTTTTAATTTTTTTCATTAAAAGATTTAGTTCTGGAAGTAAAATGGCAACCTTGCTCTCTGTTTTTCTTTAAAGAAAAAACTATTATTGCATTTTTTTTGAACTGACAAATTACTTTTTTCTCGATGATGCTATACGTTTATGATAACAGAGGAGAAAGTTTCTGAACTCATACGTACATTGGGACAGCAAAAACAAGCTGACAATCAAGAACATTAACGACAATAGTATTTGTATTCAGATAGAGTTTTAGTCATGCAATAGAAATAATGTCATTTTAAAATTTGATAAATTAAGGTCGCTAGCTCATGTCAGAAATTGTCTCTCTGTTTGATACAAGGATAGCTTAACTTTACCGAGTCCTGAAGTGGATGACTTTTTGAAAAATTAAAGCTCCATAACTTCTTTAGGTAAGTAAGATAAGTATTTGTAAAAATTCCCTTCCGCCATGGTTATGAAGAGTAGAAAAGTAAAATAAATGGTGTTGCAATATTATTACTTTGTAAATTTTCTCTTACCCTTCATCTTCAGTACTTCAATTTCTGGACAACTTTCCCTCTATCTCTCTTTTTCTATTTTACTTTCCCAAGTCAGTCATCAAAACCACTCTTCCAATCTATTTTTGTGTACAGCTAAATCTCTTTTCTAATCTTGCCTCTTAACTCACATTCTCTCATTTTATCCTGGACTACAGCTGGCTCCACGTCAAAGGCACCCACTCCCACCCTTAAGGAGTGTTCACAGAAAGTTCACCCTCCAGTCTTCCATTTCTTACCCCTAATTCAGTCTCCTAGAACACTAAGTTAATTCTTCAAAGCTTCTTTACAATAAGATTTTAACTGAATTCATATCCAGCTAAAAATGTATATTATTTTATTATTAACATGAGCCAAAGTTAATATTATTTGTAACTCTTTGGAAATATTTATAATATATAAATCAATATATTTGTCTTGACGCAAAAGATTGGAAAGTATTTTTTGATATTTTTAAAGAATTATAACAAATTATCTATCTCAATTTTATTTATTAAGAGTAAATTAAGTAATGAACATTATTATTATTTTATAGCCTTATAAAAGAGTCTTTTAATCCCTCATAATCAATAATGACCAAAGGGGCTTTTCATTTTTTAGGGAGATAAAGTAACCAAAACACATGAATTTTTGAAATTTTAAAGTTACTGACAAAACAAAAGTAAATCTTAGGTGGGGTTGTAAGCTCGAGTAGCATTAAAATAAGGTTATCAATGAAAATTTATTCATTTTAAAATATATAAAAATTATAAATATTTAGTGAGAAGAACAGGTAT
>KZ807405.1:128808-141910 GCA_000696205.2 Oncopeltus fasciatus
TTACTATATTTATTAAATTTTTATTTATTATCATACAAGTGGAATAAATAAACTCTTTGCTCTTTTGAAAAATAAATCTAACTAGGCATGAGGCAGAAACCAAACAATTATAATAATTTCGCCCTTCGTCTTATATTAAGTAATAATTAATTCACTTTGAATGACGTCAATTTGATTAAAAAATTTAAAATGCTCGTTGGATATTTTTATGGTATAACACTTCATGCAAAATGGATATTTTTTAGCACAAAACACCTTGCTAAATCAAGTTGAGAAAACTAAATACAGTCGTAAATATTCCGTTGAGAGATACGGCAAAAACACAAACACACACACAAATAAATGGGTCAATTTTGGGGAAAACTCATTATTCCAAAGACATATTATAATATGATTAAGTAAAATACTTAACCATTTCTTAAAATCTGTTATATGAACCCATTATCAGACCTATTCACAAACATGAACCCATTTACTACTGCATTATAATAGTATATTTATATTTACCGGAGTACTTTCATCATGAATATATTTTGTAGAGAGCTCTAATGAACGGAATTACCATTCTTGAGTGCACCTGTATTATTTATCTTCCGAGCTGATATATAATTGAGACTAATCGCCATCCTGACCCAGATACATTTTCCACGTCCCTGACACTCCCTCCTGTATCCAGCACCTCCACCATCGCCGCCTAAGACATTTATTTATTTAATAAATATTTCATGTACGCTGTAAAGTAGCTTCCTTTCAGGCTTAGGACATAAATAAACACCTCAGTAAAAGCAGCTATTGTGGAACTTGCATAAATAAATTATCATTATATATCTACTATTATATCCCATATAAATCTCTTCAGTAGAAGGGTATATGTGTGTTTATATCTATATATAAACGATACACAAAATATTATTTTTAAACATTTTAGTTTTAATTTTTAAATAATTCTCTTTGTAAAAATATACCTGGTTGAATCATAGAATTCTCCTCACCTCCTGAGGCTTTATACTTTATATTTGGTATGTGTGTGTGTGTGTGTGTAATGCAAAAATTAAAGTTTTAAGAGAAGAAAGAGGAGTGTCTAGAGGGAAGCCAATTTTAAAAATCATTGAAATATTCGTTATAATTAGATTTAAGAAAACTCATTAGAAAATTATAGATTCATGCATTAGATAATAGATACAAATATACAAACTTCTCATGGGACCACTTAGGTCGTGGAGGGAGGGGCCAGTATTTATTTTGGCGGGGATTGTGATTAGGCTCGTTCCGGAACGACCACTGAGAACAGGTAGCCTGTCATGAGGGCAGTGGAACGAGCCTACGTCATCTTATCATTGCCCCACTGATAAGAGAGCTCTCCCCCAGCTGTTGGCAGTACCTCGCCGGCAGTCGAGCAGTGCGGAGTGGTACTCGAACTACCTAAGTGCGTCTTCTCTGATCGATCTATGTGATACGTTCTGTGGTCGATCTCTGTGCTCCGTTCTGTGATCGATATATGTGCTTCGCTCTTAGATAAACACAATCACCAATCGATACTTATGGAAAGCCACATGTAAACCTGTCAGTGGTAATAACCTATTTTAGTTCAAAATAAAACCTGGACTATGAAATTTTACCACAGCACATATATATGTATCCTCCTAAAATTATATAAAAAATTAAGTTTCAAAAATAAATTTATAATATTCTAAAACTATCTACAAGATCTTCTGCAAATACCTTTTTAATGCACCAAAATAATTTCTCTCAATAGATACAATAAAAGGAATTTGACAAACAAAAATTTAGGAAATATATGAGAAATATTTTATCTCAATATTTATGTATTAATTTTTAAATTAATTTCTTTAAAATAAAAAAATTGACTGAATTGTATAGTTCACCCAAATTTCTCGGGCTATTAAATTACTTCCGTTATACCAAACTAAATACTATTCTCACTGAATTTAAATAGCTTTCAATAATGGAACTTGACATTTTAGATAACCCCCCACTCCTACTTGCCTTTCTTTTTTGCATTCAAAAGCAGTATTACAAATTTGAAAAATAAAATCTTAAAATTGTATCCCGTAGAAGTTNTATTTACGTGTGTGTGTGTGTGTGTGTGTGGTATAATGTTACGAAAAATGTGTTTCGTGTATGATGTTTAAATTTGTAACTGTTAATGTCGATCACTTCCCTTACTCTTCCTTCCCACTAGTCTAGAGCCAGCCTTATTATTTTACCTGGTTATTTATATATATTACCATGAAAATTTAGCTTTTATAGCTAATGGGAAAGTCAATAGAAAATGGGATGTCAAGTTTATTATATCCGAAGAATTTAATGACACATTTCGAGCAAATGGGTTCAGACGGACTTGAAAATACTTTATTTTTAATGTATTAAAATATTTAATACAGTAGTAATAAACAGAATTTATAGAGTTTGGATGAAAAATGTATTTAGATGAATACATTTTTACAACCAGAGGGAGATAGGTATAAGAAAATATAATACAAAGGTTGAGTTTGTTCTTTTATACTCCCCTAATGCATTAGGCTATACTTGGTAAGCTTATTTTAGTATGCCTTTCTTACTTTATTTACCTTCTACCCTTAAATTAGTTATTTATATATAATTTTTTAAGGTATCGAATTTAAAATTTAACATAACTCATAAATCTGCATAATTCTGGAAAAAAATTACTTTTCTACGAAAGGTTTAACTGTACCAAAATTTAAAAATTTGAGTTTTCATAAAATATTTACATTTTATGATCATCACTATATATTTTCAATTTTTATGCTATTAATTTTTTTTTAATTGTCTTTAAATAAATTTTAATAAATAATGTCCTTCTTATACAGGAACTGGCTGTACTACGAAAATATCTCAGCATCATTGTTAATTAATATTTGTATTTGAACTTTCCTTGTCTGTAATCCCCAAACATTTATTAGTAATTCATTTATCAGTAAACAAATTTATATTAAGTTTCACTACTCTAAAGTAAACAATAATAACAATTCAAGGATAAAAACATTTTTTACTCTTACTTGGTAATTTTTAATTTTTACACCTAATTGCAGGTAACTCCCACTCTTGTTAATGCAATTCTGCTCAATAAGAACCTTAGCTTTTCTCTTTTAACATTCAAAAGGGACAGAGTAAATTTCATTTCAGAGAAACTAATTATTTTGGCCTGTTGAGTATTGGTTAAAACCCTCAATACTCAAACATATGTGTGAGTATTTAGTTTTAAAATTTAAATTAAACATATAAATTTAAATTAAATAGAAATACGTCACATACCACTGGCGTTAACAATCTAAGTGTTAATACACACAGACAAAAAAAATTAATTTAAAAAAGCTGTTGATCATTTAAATATAGCTATTTCGTTATGAAAATTTTTTATGCTTTAAACTTTTAAAAAATCAAGGTTGGGTAAGATGTATTTCAGATGGGAGATAAATATTGATTTTCGATTATATATTAATAAATTGTATATTTCAAATTTGGGATTACCTCAATAATAGTTTGGCAATATGAAATATATAGAATTAAAATTGGTAGAGGTGAGCTTATAAAGATATCATAAGCATATTTGTATGTACCTCACCTTTGTATCAATTATAGTTTAAATCAATAAATATTTTAATTTAAACATGAAACTAGTTAAAATTAATATCTATGAATAATAATTTATGGTATAGAGAAAAGTACACTCCAGATTTACCACATTCAAACACAACAAAACAAAACAACTATAGGTTGCAAGAGAACACAACACAAAATGAGGGTAGCTAATTTCCTATTGTACGAACACTCCGGGTAACCTTACATTGTCCTAGGAGCGAGGTTATCGAGCACGGAAACACCTCAGCGAGGTAACAGTGCTCGCCTGATTACCGCCAGTGACGTCATATCTGCCCAAAGTGAGGGTCGTGTTGAACAGATGATGATGTATTTATTTTTATATCCTCTGTGCAAGTGAGGACTTTGAGCGATAAGTGACAAGTTATCTGAAAGCAACAAGTCTCTGCCTTATTGCACTAGGCAGACTTTTAGTTTATGTCAAAGTAGAAGGTCAAATATACACATATATATAATTTTTATAACTGTACTATATAATTGTTATAAGAGGACAAACTATGCTGCCTTAAGAAAATTTTGCATTCCAGCTACAGTTGGTTCAAATGGGTTCATATGTACACATGTACAAATTCATCTTTATGGACACTTGGATTTATGGATAATGGAAATTTTATTTTAAATATATTTTATCTTAATGTGTGACATCCTAAGAACAGCAAATACTTATATATTTGAAGCCTCTGTTGATAAATTTACGAAATCCGCTGTCGTGCTCTAGGTTGTGGGTTGTAACAATAGCAATTGTTTCAGGGAAGTTGTTGGATAATATTTAGAAGATTCAATAAAACTATAAACTGCACAATATTGTGTTCATTACAGGAAGTCCTAAATATTTATCCTTCAATCTCATTCATGCCCATCAACGTTTGCCCGAGTACTACGTTACAGATTTTTTTTATTTTTTTTATTCTAACTGAGACAAAATATTTTAAGAAAGCTTTAAGAAATTCACTTAAAAAAAATGACTAAAGCTAAAATTGTAATATATTTTGTTTTCATTATCATAAAATAAAAACCTTCTATTTAATCACTCAAAATCATAAAGGATGTGGCTATCTATAAGTTACAAAAATATTCTAAACACCAATAGCAATAGACAAGCTTTTATTTCCAGATTTAAGATTGCCCAAGGTGGGATTCAATCCCGCAGTGCCTGAATTATAAGCCCCGATTACACGCATATAATCCTGTCAAATGCCATATTCTTTATCTATGTAATGTCTATATGAAGAGGGAAGAAAATTCAAAATCATAAATATATATTAGTTTTTATCTTAAAAAGAAACCTTTTTGAACATAATATGTGCATAATGTAATTTTTTCAATTGTGAATTTTACAGAGTTAAGAAAATTAATTTTGTTACCAATGTATATATATATANGTCAACGTCAGTCACCACATAATATTTTATTTACGTGTGTGTGTGTGTGTGTGTGTGGTATAATGTTACGAAAAATGTGTTTCGTGTATGATGTTTAAATTTGTAACTGTTAATGTCGATCACTTCCCTTACTCTTCCTTCCCACTAGTCTAGAGCCAGCCTTATTATTTTACCTGGTTATTTATATATATTACCATGAAAATTTAGCTTTTATAGCTAATGGGAAAGTCAATAGAAAATGGGATGTCAAGTTTATTATATCCGAAGAATTTAATGACACATTTCGAGCAAATGGGTTCAGACGGACTTGAAAATACTTTATTTTTAATGTATTAAAATATTTAATACAGTAGTAATAAACAGAATTTATAGAGTTTGGATGAAAAATGTATTTAGATGAATACATTTTTACAACCAGAGGGAGATAGGTATAAGAAAATATAATACAAAGGTTGAGTTTGTTCTTTTATACTCCCCTAATGCATTAGGCTATACTTGGTAAGCTTATTTTAGTATGCCTTTCTTACTTTATTTACCTTCTACCCTTAAATTAGTTATTTATATATAATTTTTTAAGGTATCGAATTTAAAATTTAACATAACTCATAAATCTGCATAATTCTGGAAAAAAATTACTTTTCTACGAAAGGTTTAACTGTACCAAAATTTAAAAATTTGAGTTTTCATAAAATATTTACATTTTATGATCATCACTATATATTTTCAATTTTTATGCTATTAATTTTTTTTTAATTGTCTTTAAATAAATTTTAATAAATAATGTCCTTCTTATACAGGAACTGGCTGTACTACGAAAATATCTCAGCATCATTGTTAATTAATATTTGTATTTGAACTTTCCTTGTCTGTAATCCCCAAACATTTATTAGTAATTCATTTATCAGTAAACAAATTTATATTAAGTTTCACTACTCTAAAGTAAACAATAATAACAATTCAAGGATAAAAACATTTTTTACTCTTACTTGGTAATTTTTAATTTTTACACCTAATTGCAGGTAACTCCCACTCTTGTTAATGCAATTCTGCTCAATAAGAACCTTAGCTTTTCTCTTTTAACATTCAAAAGGGACAGAGTAAATTTCATTTCAGAGAAACTAATTATTTTGGCCTGTTGAGTATTGGTTAAAACCCTCAATACTCAAACATATGTGTGAGTATTTAGTTTTAAAATTTAAATTAAACATATAAATTTAAATTAAATAGAAATACGTCACATACCACTGGCGTTAACAATCTAAGTGTTAATACACACAGACAAAAAAAATTAATTTAAAAAAGCTGTTGATCATTTAAATATAGCTATTTCGTTATGAAAATTTTTTATGCTTTAAACTTTTAAAAAATCAAGGTTGGGTAAGATGTATTTCAGATGGGAGATAAATATTGATTTTCGATTATATATTAATAAATTGTATATTTCAAATTTGGGATTACCTCAATAATAGTTTGGCAATATGAAATATATAGAATTAAAATTGGTAGAGGTGAGCTTATAAAGATATCATAAGCATATTTGTATGTACCTCACCTTTGTATCAATTATAGTTTAAATCAATAAATATTTTAATTTAAACATGAAACTAGTTAAAATTAATATCTATGAATAATAATTTATGGTATAGAGAAAAGTACACTCCAGATTTACCACATTCAAACACAACAAAACAAAACAACTATAGGTTGCAAGAGAACACAACACAAAATGAGGGTAGCTAATTTCCTATTGTACGAACACTCCGGGTAACCTTACATTGTCCTAGGAGCGAGGTTATCGAGCACGGAAACACCTCAGCGAGGTAACAGTGCTCGCCTGATTACCGCCAGTGACGTCATATCTGCCCAAAGTGAGGGTCGTGTTGAACAGATGATGATGTATTTATTTTTATATCCTCTGTGCAAGTGAGGACTTTGAGCGATAAGTGACAAGTTATCTGAAAGCAACAAGTCTCTGCCTTATTGCACTAGGCAGACTTTTAGTTTATGTCAAAGTAGAAGGTCAAAAACAATGCTCCATACATCTTGTCATAACAGAGATTTAGGCTGGACTAATGACTCTAATTGGAGGATTTCAAACATTGAAATTTACTCTTAAAGAATAAATTTTATAAACATAATTCTTTTCTAATTATTAAACGATACTCTCTATAAAAATTTAGCCAAAAAAATTAACATGGCAAGCCACCAATTACTTCACCCTGAAGGAAAAATTGTGTTTTAATAACTTTTACTATTTACTCCAATATTTTATTTAAAAAATATTTTCATTTATTACTATTATTAATAATATTATTATCAAACGTAATTGTTAATGTACATTATTAGTGATAAGAAATATTATTATTTAACTTCAAATGTAGAGTTTTGGACCGTAGAGATTATTAGCAAATGTTTTTTTTGTTGGGAATTGAACGAGGTAGATCCAAAACATACGATTTAAAAAAAATGTGTATTTTTTAATTATCTGCCCTCCTCGTTTCGGCTTAAATTATTAGCCATCTTCTGGGATATCATGAAGGCAAGAGGGGACGTCGTGTCGCCTGGATCACATGTGATCATGAACCTACATTGTATTTTTGAATCATCCTTGACCGAAACCCAATTAAAAAAATCTACTAATTATTATTTAACATTTTTCTTTTAGCAAATTATAAGAATATACAACCTATTGAGATTGTTTTCATATCAATTTTTATGTTTTCGGTAATTCCTCTTATTTAACCTATTAGACAACAAAAATGATATATATTAATATATATGGTATAATGTTACGAAAAATGTGTTTCGTGTATGATGTTTAAATTTGTAACTGTTAATGTCGATCACTTCCCTTACTCTTCCTTCCCACTAGTCTAGAGCCAGCCTTATTATTTTACCTGGTTATTTATATATATTACCATGAAAATTTAGCTTTTATAGCTAATGGGAAAGTCAATAGAAAATGGGATGTCAAGTTTATTATATCCGAAGAATTTAATGACACATTTCGAGCAAATGGGTTCAGACGGACTTGAAAATACTTTATTTTTAATGTATTAAAATATTTAATACAGTAGTAATAAACAGAATTTATAGAGTTTGGATGAAAAATGTATTTAGATGAATACATTTTTACAACCAGAGGGAGATAGGTATAAGAAAATATAATACAAAGGTTGAGTTTGTTCTTTTATACTCCCCTAATGCATTAGGCTATACTTGGTAAGCTTATTTTAGTATGCCTTTCTTACTTTATTTACCTTCTACCCTTAAATTAGTTATTTATATATAATTTTTTAAGGTATCGAATTTAAAATTTAACATAACTCATAAATCTGCATAATTCTGGAAAAAAATTACTTTTCTACGAAAGGTTTAACTGTACCNTATTAAGCATAAACAGGTGGGGTAGAGAGTGCAGTGCACACAAAAATTACTAGGAGTAAAATTTTCGGGGATCTTTAATAATAATAGTAAAATTTCCGCCCTTCGTCGGTGGGGAGTGAAGGAAAACTAGACTGTGTATAAACATATATGTTTGTGTGTGTGTACACACAAAATTGTGTATATATATATATATATATATATACTTCTTTCAGTGCGAGTTTGTGTGTGAGCTAAGAGGCAAGAGTTTTTAATTTATTTTTTCTAGGGCTGAAAATAGATTTTTTCCATAGGTATGAAAGTATGTCTACTTTCAGCCCTGAAGAAATCATGATGTACCCTGATTAAATGATGTACGAATGCTCGGCAAAAGTAACATTGCATAAGATAAATAGTAAAAAATGTAAAGCAAATCATAATATACTATATTCTATGTATAAAGTACCAGTAGTAAAAACAAAAAACAATAATGATATAGAATAATGTATATCCATTAAAATCTGAAAAACACCATAAGAGTTTTTTAGCTTAAAACGTCCATAGAAATTGAATTTCATTTGTTATGGTTTATTGTTTATTTTTCTATGTAATTTCAAGGTATAATTAAGTGTTATTCAATGCATTTATGAATTTAGCTATTAGCTACTAGATACAAAAAAAATTCTTTGGAGAATGTGATTTTCTACATACTTCATGACTTGACTCCCGACATTTTTTCCCAGGGCGAATTTCCCTTTCCAAGGAGGTTGTTCATACGTCTGTGTACATTACCCCCTCCGCCACCACACAAATTTGTTCATACGTCACTCTGTACCCTCCCCTCCCCGTCCCAGATCGGACGACACGTCTCGCAAATCAAACACGCCGGGAGGGAGGAATGGCACAACGCGGCGAGGAAGTGTCGAGGGGACACGGAGTCGGCCGAGACGTGCCGAAGTCCAACCTGGAGTCAGCAGCTCCCACGGGACTGTATCCTGTAACACGAGCGACATCTCACAAACTACGCCATCTGTAGAACACAGTACAGATAAACAGCCTTTGTTTACACTGAAAAATCCCACAAATTTGTATATTATTTTTAGCGAATTTTTTAAAAGTAAAAAGTGTTTACTAAATATATAAAATTAAAAAAAAAACACTTAATGACATAAAAATTGCTAAAAACAAAAGTGGTCCATATATATTTGTGTGTGTTTGTGTTTACATAGATGTGTTCGGGCGTGTTCAGCTGTATATTTGTTGAAAAATAATTAAGTCAAATTAATCAAGAAATTCAGCTTTTCTTTATTGATGTGTTATAATGAATCGCTATCAGAGTTATTTAAAAAAATATATAGAACAAAAATAATATATATTAATACATAAATGTTGCACGAAAGTAAATTTATTGTAATATAAGGTTATTAAGTATGTGAAAGTATGAAATGTAGAATTAGTATATACTTTGGTATTTTTTAATTATATTGAGTATTGTAAAAATTTATGCAAAATGTTGGTAGATATTCAAATTACTACACAAAAGTCTAGACCATTGTCTTTAAAACAAATTTTATTTGGCTACATTTTAATTATTGGATTGATGGTATTATATTACATTTAATAAAATAAATATGTAATGTAACTAAGAAAGTTGATTAGAATATTTTCTATTATAGTGAAACTGAATTCAGTGTTTAAGTTTCTTATTTTAAACCAATTGAGTTGAGGAATAGGATAATTGTAATCGAGAAAGTTGGTTGAAAGTTTATAAGAGGAAAATTATCTAAAAGTCCTATTTTTTTTTTTTTTTTTTTTAAAGTAGAATTATAATCAAAATATGTATTTGGCTTTCTAAGCTCCATAAACGATTTCATTTTGGCTTTATTTTAATCAAAGGTGTAGGAATTTAAAAAAAAAATTATTTAAATGACTGACAAAAAATATCTTTGTTTAATTAGTGCTATTGAAAAACATATAATATATGATAGGTGTAAGAATTTGATTTATATAAGTAATGCGTTACATTTCGACAAAATGTACAAAACGACAAAGGTGTTGAGGAATAAATTGACAGAGTTAAGTACTTCCCACTCCATTCCCTTCTTCTTTGAAAAAAGCCAGTCCCAGCGAGATTAAATTTTCTCTTCAATATCCTCTTTGGCTTTCAATATCAAATTAGTCATGTCCAATCAAAGGGGTTTGGTACACTTATGAACATGTGCTTACTACATCAACAAGAATGGCTGTCATCAATGGCTGTGTTCCACTTCCTAATGGCCAGCTTTTTCGGTAGATGTGTGCCATCTTTGAGCTGACCTTTGTCGGGTACACAGGCATTCAATGTCAACAGTTGATCATTTGACAGAGCTCGCAACAGTGTACAGCTTCATGTCAGACCAACGCCATTTAGTTATCAAATCTTAGAACCATAGAAGCGGATTCCAAGAGATATAGTTATTTACTCTTGTATGTGTCCATTTTATGTGATACATTGGAAATTTTCTGTTTACATAGCTACTACTTGACCAAATACTCTAAAGATGTATTCTAAATGTATACCAGAAAAATAAACTTAGTTTGCCCTCATGCCTATTTTGAATTAAAAATCGTTAAAAGGATTCTATGCAAGGAAAAAAAAATCGTTTCCGAAATTGTAGAAGAGACTCAATAATGAGAAATTGGTCCGTGTGCAAAATGACCGTGAGTGCACGACTATATTTTCGTGAAGAACTTTACCTGTGAACTAAAAATGTAGAGACTAGTAATTTTCAAGAGCAACTTCCCAGCCAGGAACAGTTAGATTTTTTATTCTGTGTACTTGCACTAAAAATTGTTAAAATTTATTTTGGATTGAATACCACAAGAAAATTAATATTTACAAAATTTAAATTTAATTATACCCTATGCGCAATTGTGATTGAGTAACAGACAAAAGTAAAAAAATAAAACCTTAGCGCTATGAATAAATTGTTATGAGAAACTAATCTTAACATTCCAGCCGGTGACTATGATAATCAAAAAAATTATCCAACCTTCGTTTTATAATGAATTTACTGGTCATAGAAAATATCTTCCTTGTGCGAAAAGAAAATAGGATTGGTGGCCTTAACCAGTTGACCCAAAAGGAAATATCAAACAAGCTTTTGTAGGTTCGAGCCCCGCCTTATGCAGACAACTACATAAGGCTTACTATGGGTGATCCCACATGAATGATTGTTAAATCTTTTTCAAGTGCCTTGTGGACAAGTAGATTGACGTTATCTGACAAAGTAGATAACTTCTCCAACCCCAATTGATAGTAGATTTTTATTTATTGATTTTTTTTTTTTTTTTGCTTAATTCCCTCAGTAAAATTGACGCTGGTCCCAAAAATTTGAAAAAGATCAACGGATCTTCATTAATCCTACATAGAATTAAATAAAATTATTGTTCTCGTAATCGTGAATAACTTGATTTATGAATGGGAAATTGCTACAACATTTTATTCAATTCACAACTCAAAAGTGAAAAAACATATTTATTGTGCGGGTAAAAAATTCAAATTTCACATTCAGAAACAAACTGAATATCTTTCCTTAAATTTTAAAAGCAATAAAAAATAAATAAAAACACTTCTTCCAAGACATCGAACATATTCGTGACATATCGCCATATCAGTGCCTTTAGCCAATATAAATGGAGAATGTGTGCGATTCTTTATATACAACTACTTATTTATTATGTATTATACAATGGTAACCACCTTTTGGCTGACCAATGGGAGGTTAGGGATTTATAAGAGACATATTTTTTTTTATTAATTAAAAATGTTATTATTTGATGGCGATATATGACAGACTACTGGTCCAGGGGCCTGAGACCGAATTTCGATCTAAGTCTGCCTTCCTATCGGTTGGTTCTTATCAGTTCATTTGCCCGGAAGTGTCTGTCTGGCTCCTGTTATCACTAGTAGCTATGTTGATTTTTCTGACCGATGATGCTGGTTTCCTGTTTTGACTTCTTCGAGTATTTACTTCTTCCCTATTATTGTTATTTGGAGTTTTTTTTTGTAATTTCTGGTGCTTCCATAGTTGTTCTGAAGAGTGATGTCTACGATATGTTCCCACTTATGCCGGCTTACCTATGCGTCAATGTTTTGTGTGCCTATGCTTTATTTTAAGGATATATAACCACTATTGTATATGTTCATTGATGGCTAATATGGTTTAAGGGGGAGGGGAGCTTCAAAAGGGACGCAGTAATTTTAATTCTTAATATCTCTGTTATTATTAAAGCAAATAAAAAATAAATATGATAAAGTAGGTGAAACTTTTATATTCCATTAGATTGAGAAAAAAAAATTAATATTAAGAATGATATTTAAGAATTTTGAGAGTGAGGCATGTCCTTTTTTTCAAATATAGAATTCTTATGTGTGTGTATATATAATGAAACACTAGCAACTGCGATACATATAAATAAAAAAAAAACTGGAGGGAGATAGAATGAGAACACAAAAAGGAAAAAAATACAGCCAGTAAAATTCTTAGAGAGACTTTTCGTCCTTCGTCAGTGAGGAGTGAAGAAAGATTTCTCAAACTTCGCCAGTGAAGAGTGAAGAGAGACTCCCAGAGAGTAAAGGGCGAGAATTCTCCCCTGAAATTTTGCTCATTGTAATTTTTTTCTTTTTGTGTGTTTACTACACTGTTTCTCTCACTTTTTCTTACTTACTATAT
>KZ807405.1:141980-162692 GCA_000696205.2 Oncopeltus fasciatus
TTAACAATAGAAATAGCTTGACTAAATTTAAGAAAGACAAAAAAAAATAATTAATTTATATTAAAAAGTATGAAATATGAAGTTCAGGAGATTTTGATGGAATAGGTAAATTTTCTCTAGGGAGTCGGTGTTGTTGTGGAGTTGATGTGAGTGATTCGCAGAAGAATCGTTCCCCCGACTCGTTCCTGACTTGAGTCCTGACTCAGTAGACCCCCTCACGAGAGCCTGTGGGACTCCGATAGCTCTCTACTCCCATATCATGACTCGACGGGAGCACTTCCGCTCTGGTACAGTTAGCCGGACGCCAGCAATACCCTCTCCCACTCAGAGGCTAGTCGGGTGACTCTACACGTCGTAAAAAAATGTTTAAATTCTCCAACAGTGGAACTAAAGTCTCCCTCTAATGTATTTATAGTATAATTACCTGAATGATAAACATGAATATATCAGGGAACTACTGAGTCGTACTAGGCTTCATTACCGTGCCACGCCAGAGCTGCGTGATTTAAGCAGATTTCCCATTCCTCATGGTTTGGATATAAATAAGAGTATATTTCCAGTTTGTACTTATAAACTGATAGATAAGATCATAAATAAAGTTAATCAGGTTGAGACTGATTTTATGCTGGCCGGGAAAGAACAGGTGGGAGACCCAATCACAATTATCATCACATTTTCATTTGTTCAATCGATTATAACCTATACTTTTTCGTTATTAAAAAAGAAAAGAAAAAAAGAAGCATAATAATCATATTTAGTCCTTTTAGTCTACAATCTTTACTTAGATGTTATGACTGGGTTATTTGTTTGTTTTTTTACAGCTTAAACGCGATTTTTCTAAAACTGTGAATAAATAATTCCCACAAACTTTTTTAAACATTTATAATCATATTTACCAATACTTCTTCGGGGTTCAACCGTGTCTTGAAGTATTTGAACAATTCTCCATTCAGCCCTGAAGAAGCCATCACACGATGTGCGAATGCTTGGCACCTAAAAACTCCAAGACACGGTTGATCCCGGAAGAAGTATTGGTAAATATGTCTGAGGACCGTGGAAGCCTACGTGAACATTTATAATCATGTTTTTGTTTTTGTATTTTCTAAAGAATATTAAATTAATTAATTGTTTTGTTATGAAATGATCCTGGATCTTGTTTTTTTTTCTCAATTTAAGGGAGCAACTCTCTCAGACACCGATCTAAAGCTATTGTTAATTGTTCTCAAATATATCTAAATATTACTTAATAAATAACAATAATAGTTTAAATAATAAAAATTTGTATAAGAATTTAATTACGCCTATTAAGCCCACCCCTACCCTATTTTATTTTAAGCAGTGAAAATTTGGTAAATTGTGTTTTTTCCTCAAGCTTACGAATTCATTTATTGTTGAAATTTGAAAAGATAGATTTTTTACTTTGCTGGAAGCTGTTAATAATAACGATAAATGATCGTTTATATATTCAATTTATTATATTTTCCTTAGGAGTATCAAGCGTTTAAAAATTTCAACAGATCATCATCAACCATAAATTAGCTATATATAGTCCGTAAAAATTTTGTACTGCGGGCGCGTGTTCCATATGCATATAATGGTTGAAAACAATGGAGAGAGAAGGAATTTTGAGGAAGGCCTGAATTCAATGTCTTAACATCAAATTTAGCATTACAGAAAATAATTATTTTTAAAAAATAGGTGTAAAAAGTATAATTACAAAATTAATATTCAATAATTTTTTTTTAAATACATATAAAAGATTATATTTAAGAATGCACATGCATAAAGCGGGCACTCATACTTTTAAAATATTTGAACCATGTTCGATATTCAGGTTTTTTATTACATGCTGTTAGAATAATATATTTTTGGTTTAAACCAGATGATAAATTATGGAGATAAAATTAAAAGAAAGAAGAAAAAAAATAACACGTCTCTCAACTACGTAAATAAGTCCAGGGAGAAAATACATGTTAAAAGTACTTTTATTTTAGACCCACGGTATACACACCATTCTGTACATATGATTTTTTTCCCCCATTCAATGAAGAATGGTTCCCAATTCGGTCTGGGAATCCTCCAAGAGCACAGAAGAAATCCTCTGGGTCATTACATACAGAAGCACTGAAAGAAAAAAAAAAATTGTGCACTGTGAGCATTGAACATGAGACATATAGCCTCTGTGCCTGGTATTGGAGTACAGTACCTTAACCACCGTGCCCTGAAATGATGATTAAATTTATGATACTGATATTTTGATTTATTTGTGGTATTGTAACATAATTAGTAAAAACATATTTAAAAAAAATTAATGTTCTATAATATTTTTACGAAAAACTCACATTTAGGAAGATATTTACTAGGATAGTTGAGTACTTCTTCCATTGTTGCTTCCAAGATTCTCCGCTTTTTAATATATAACTCGTCATTTACTCTCATGTTTAATCATATTAATTAAACTTGGGAAACCCGCTTAGTTTACACTACCCCTGCTTTAAATATACCTTATATATAAAACAAGGTAGCAACTTTAGAGGATTTTCAGAAGAAGGATTATATTTCCAGCCCAACGCTCATTCGAAGGAATAGCATTCTTTAAGGACTGTGTAATTGGAAGTTTTTTCCAGGACTCGGAGTGCTGGAATGGTTGGGTGGGCAGAGGCCCAGCTGAGGGAATCGTAATTGGAGGGGGTTTACCTTTGTGGAGAACCCCCTCCACTCATTACAGTAATGACACCTCCCGTCTTGAAATTCTCCCTTGAGTATTTTGTTTTCAAACAACCCCCCACCCCCCAAAAAAAGAGGAATACTCATTATCATTCATAGGAGAATAAATAAGGGAAATCCTTCATGAAATTGATCATTGCTGCAATTTATACTCAGCAAATCACACCCTCCTGGTATTTAAGCATGGATTAAGACAGTATGAAATTATGATATAAGAACATATCGTGTATTTCCAAATCCAATGATGCTACTTAAGTATTGATTAACTTTGTGTTATCATCAAAGTATGTATTCCCTCATAAGACTATTCATTCATTCAGAATAGTGGTACGCTCTGAGATTCGGACCAAAAAAGAAATAAAAATACCACACTACAATGGCTAAATTAGGTGATACATGGGCTTCGAGATGGGTATGGAATGGGTACAACCTATGGTGTCTCCATGCCTTTTCGGAAGGCTACTGTGAGTCCTCATAAAATGTGAAGGAGAGAAGAGTCCATCGCTCAGGAGTCTCGTTAGGGCTAGAGGAAAGATTGAGGCTCAAAGGGCAGAGAGATAGGAGGAGAGGTCCTGGAAAATAAAGAGAGTATTATCTGGGTGTGTTAAAAGAAATATGCTATATGGGCTATAACATAGAAACAAGCACTGAAAACACCGTTACAATAACTCCTTTATTCCTCACAACAAACTTGACACACTACAATAACTTTATACAAAAGTATGGTTACAATCTACAATCGAGCATGATAAATGGAACTTAAAAAAACATACGTCACAGTTAAGGAGTTACGCAGCAAATAATATCTCTAACAGTGTGTTAGAGGACTTAGCACAATGGCTAAGCTCGCTGGCGTATACGTAAGCTTAGCACTTGCCGCGTGAAGGGAAATATACTTAAGGACACATACGAATACCTATAGAATAAAAATAAGTATAAAGAGTAAGAGTCATCAAAATGTGAATTACATAAATACGGATGGAGTTTACTTTTGTATTTTAGATACAATGGAGGCCTATTTACACACTATTTTAGACAATGGTAATACACATTTTCAAACCATCAGCACATCGAAGGGATTGTACAAGAATTAGCCAATAGCTCTGGTGTAAGGAACGCACAAAGTAATTCAACGCCACTTTTTAATAGCAGACATTAGTTTCTTCTTCTTTTTTTTCTTTTTTTTAAGGAAGAAACAAAAAATTATGATGTATTCTACTTTCTCGTAGGTTAGACTCTCGACACTAGTGCGGGGAATTTAATAAGTTATCTAGCTAGTCCCGGTAGCGTAATAGGATAACGCGCTTGCCCGGTTAGCAGGAGATCCAGGTTCGATCCCTGGCTGGATAGATTTTTTATTCTATTCCCTTGCATTAATTGATTTAAATTTACATGGGATTAAATAAAACAACTAAATTAATATTTATAAATGAAAATTAAAAAAGTAAATAAGAAGAGTCGACAAATAGCTCGACAATGTCAGCTCCTTCGATATGTTCGTCTTTCTCGTAGGTTAGACTCTCGACACAAGTGCTGGGAAATTAATAAGTTATCTAGCTCTCCCAGTAGCGTAATAGGATAACGCGCTTGCCCGGTTAGCAGAAGATCCAGGTTCGAACCCTGGCTGGGACATTTAGATTTTATTCTATTCCCTTACATTAATTTATTTAAATTGACGTAAGATTAAATACAACAATAAAATTAATGTTTACAAATAATTGAGAAAGGTTCTATGGAGCTGTGGAAATGTGGTTTAACCTTGAACAAACGAAAATTAAGTCTTGAATGACAAATGAATGTTCTTTAAAATCTGAATCCCACTTGGTATATGCTACTGATAGATTCGTGTTATACTCGGATCTTGAAAAAAAAAAAACGCCACAATTAAATCCTTCAGAATATGTCTGCTGCAAAACAATCAAATCTCAACTTTATAGAGATCCTAAGTAATTAAAAATGTAAAGGCATTAATCATCCAGGACCTTTAATACATTTTCAACCTGACACTACACACAGATTACAATATTTTATGTATATATTGTAATCAGTATATATATACGTGTAAATCTCATGTATAAACATGTTCTCCCCTTATCTCTCTGACAACTGCACGTTGGTCAAGAGACTTTGTACAGGTCTGATAATGTCTGGGAAGCACTAATGAGTGCACTATCTCTCTCACTCCTGTCACTGCCCTCTAGATTGTCCATATACAAAATCTGCAGATGGTTTTTAAGTTCATCAGATTAAAGGTATATTTGTAAAATTGATTGAAAAAATATCCCACAACCAAAATGCATTAGTATACTGTAAATTTCTGTCTGTCACAAATTACTACAATAATTTTTATTTGACCGAAGCAATGAGTAATTCAATGAACTTATAATGACAGAATCAGTAGAATTAGACAAAAAATTGGTAGGACTCTTCCGTGTTCCGATGCTCAAATACCCCACCAGGAAGTGCTGTCGTAAGTAATAACTACTATTCTTGCTAAATTAATTCAGTACTGTGGTTTCTCATATCAAAGTTTTCCGTGCCAGCAAAAAGCCTTTTGTACCCAGAACCCTATAGTCGAACATAACAACAGAGAAACGACGGTCATTTATTGGGGACTGATATCTTATCAGTACTGCTACCTGGACTGTTATCAAAAAGGTACATGGCTGGAAGGAGTCAATCAGGTTGGATGGATTTTCAACTTTGGAACTTGGAAGGAAATTTCTTAAGTTAAATTATTATTTTCTTAATGTGAATGGAATTTTCACAATCTGAAATTCATTTTATTTCAGTAGATTTAAATAAATGATTATATTAGATTATATAAGATTATGATCTAAGCCTATCTTGCTGAACACCGTGGAGAGGGATCCTTGTTTGTGTATATTCCGACCTGAGGATGGTGTACTTGACCGTTCGAAACCACTCCTATGTTTTTAAAATACGCAGAAAGACAGCATATTTTAGCTAATTGAAGTCCCTGTAATGAACGCGTAGGCAAAAGCAATCCTAATTCCTTGGCTGGAGCATATATACGATACTGACATACATTCAAATCGAGTAAAAGGAACACATCCTCGTGATGTGTTGTGTGGGTTTACCTTATTTTTCTCGAACAGATTGGTAGAGCTCTGACAAAAGGGAAGGGCTTACCAGATTAGGGTAAGAACAGGGCAGGGTAAAAGAGAATGGTTTAAAGAGAAAATATCGATCTATTTATCAGTCTTTCATCTTTCTTTTCGCTTTTGTATTAGCAAGATATATTTATTTTACTCCATATAAGTTTAGGTACAATAAAAACTGGGAAAGGAAATTTATAAAATAGAATAAACAATGGATATCTTAAACAATTCATGAGAGGGAACAGAATAAAAAAATCTATCTGTCCTCGCCAGGAATCGAACAGGAATTTTATTCTGTTCCCTCTCATGAATTGTTTATAATTTACGTGGGATAAAAATCACAACCAAAATAAAATATTTAAAAATGGATATCTTATTTTAAAATTTATATCTTCACACAGATATTTTTATGCAGAAATTTATATTATAATATCACCATAGGATTTTAATAATTTAAAATTGGATATAAAACTAAAATTAAAGTTTAGATTGTTGTATAGAATAGGAAACCAAAAGTATCCTAATTTATTTATTTTTTTTTAGATGTCCAATGGAAATTAAGTATCATTTTAAGAAATTAACATTCACTAAAATTATGTTAAAGTAGAATAATACTACAGTTTATATATAAATGAGATATGGTTAAATGTAATACAGAAAAAGCTTATCACGCAAATAAGCCTTTTTTTTTGCTTGTTTCATTAAAGATAGATATAAATATGATTAAATGATGAGGGAGGGGTACATAAATTAAATTTATTTATTGCATTAAGGGAAGGGTAGAATAAATTAAATTTACTAGTCGGAGTGGGGTGGAGCGTTAAAGGTAAGACCACTAAACTTAGCTTTATGATAAGAGTGGGGAAAGTAATATTCTTTAATATTAATGTATAGTTATATATTAAATATTTTCTATAATGAACGTCTTTTGTCTAAAAATGTAATTTAAATCTTATTCTGTCCTAAACTTCTTCAGAACTCAAGAGTAAAAGTAAAAATTTAAAAAAAAAAGTAAAAAAACGTAATAAAAAGTAAAAATTATATATTACAGCCTTCCTTTTAATGATACAACAATGAATTTGTACTATGCCCACTATAAAGCCTATGTAACAAATTTTGTTTCTTTATTTTTTTTTTTTAAAGAGTGGACACACCCCATCAAAATTACATACTTAAACGTTTTTCAATGATAACTAATTTCACTATTATGTAAAATATAATAGAATGAAAATAATATAAATTTAGAGTTCCTTTCACTTACCCAATCCAAAATACTTACAATTTCTCAATTTAGTATTTCTCAAGGCCCTACGTCGCTGCCCCTTTGATCTATTTAAGTCATTAACCAATAGTTTAGAAAAATAATTACTGTATTTAGAAATTTTGCGAGAGCACGTATATATGTGTGTGTGTGTGTGTGCGCGTGTGTGCGTGTGCGTGTGCGTGTGTGTGTGTGTGTGTGTGTGTGTGTGTGTGTGTGTGTGTGTGTGTGTGTGTGTGTGTGTGTGTGTGTGTGTGTGTGTGTGTGTGTGTGTGTGTGTGTGTGTGTGTGTGTGTGTGTGTGTGTGTGTGTGTGTGTGNTGTGTGTGTGTGTGTGTGTGTGTGTGTGTGTGTGTGTGTGTGTGTGTGTGTGTGTGTGTGTGTGTGTGTGTGTGTGTGTGTGTGTCTGTCTGTCTGTCTGTCTGTCTGTCTGTCTGTCTGTCTCTCTCTCTCTCTCTCTCTCTCTCTGTATGTGTGTGTGTATATAATATGTAGATGTATAATTTTGAAAATAGCGTATTTTTAGCTTCTAATGTAATGTATGATCTACAAAGATCTGAACAAAAAAAAAGGCGTCAAGGGTCTCGTCATGGTACAATCGTCAATACCTTGACTAATCTTTGATTCGCCATTCTCTCTAAACACCCATGGTTTGTATTTCTGGATAAATGTTTGCCTAGGGCGGGAGTCGAACCTACAGTGCCAGGATTGAGAAACTCACAGTTGTTAATTTCGAATCAAATGAAATGCCACACACAAAAAAATAAAGTCGATGTATTTACCGTTTCTTCTTCCGGGTTTGACCGTGTCAAATTGGTGTTATTTGCCGAGCTTTCACACATCATGTGATGGCTTCTTCAGGGCTGAAAAGAGAATGAGAGTTGTAAAAGAGAGATTTTAAAAATCCAGGTGGTATATAATTACTACGCTTTATACACCAGGTGGTGTATAATCCCGGCGAGGTCTGGTCCTTGGGCGAAGCCTGCCTTCCCATTGGTTGATACTGTGTTCTGGCGGCTGGTCTCTGGAGTAGTCAGGTAGCTGGTCACTGATTGGTTGGATCCTGTTGTCAATTAGCGCTGGTTTCCAGTTTTCGCTCAGTCTGTATACGTCTTATTTTTTAAATTGTATGGTTTTGGATCAACAAAAAAAAAACATCTACTAATAATATCTACGGTTAAAGGAACTCTTCATTTGAACAAGGGGATAAAATTATATCAAATAGTTATTTTGGAAAAAAGAAACTAAAACAGATCACATATAGACATATACAGGAAAATAAGCGTACTAGTTAGTCAGCTAACAAGACTCTTATGCACTTTTGTAAAAAAAAAAAAAGTCCTCTCATAGGAGCAGTGTGTGTGTGATACATCTGCCCTTGACACGGTCTTGCACAGCGCTGTGCCATCATTATCTGGAAAGTAGGATTACTGAATTTGCTTATGTCATCTTCCGTCAGCGCATTCCTGTGCCTAGATATCTCCATATAGGTTATCTATGATATCTTCAAGTTTGTGACGTCAGATTACTGCACAGAGCTTGCCTTTCAAGTGATATACCCGAAAGCCGTGTGAGTTTAGCAGATCTTCAATAACTTTAGTCTAATTCGATTTAAACAATAGTAAATTGATAATTTTTATTTAAAAGGGAAAAGGTGAAATATATATATANTCGTCATTAATGATCAATGAGTTGCTTATCTTGGAATACCTCAAGAAATCTTGACATATTGGTGTGTGTTAATAAATTTGTCAAGGAGAGTAATGAACTCCCAGTATATAGTAAGATTAATTCACACTTTTTTCTTGAACTTTCATGAAAAATAATCCAAATTTTCATGTAACACAATTCTACTGATATAAAGTGATGATCTTGATGAACAGTTAGTTTTTTTTATTTTTATTACTTATTTCTTCTATTTCTGTACTTGTAATTATTGTCATAGTTCTGTTCAAAATATTTAATATTAATAGCCTATTGTTTTTTTGAACTTTTTATTTGATTATTGCTACTTAATCAGAATCAGTAATTCTGTCAGCTGTAATGTCTTTGTTATTCAAGGGGACTTCAGTTCCAGAATAAAGCTTCCTTTTTCTTTGTTTCTTGTAATATCAGAATAGCATGTTACTTTTCATACATCAAGATGTACACTACAATGTGGATATTTTCTGAAATACAAGTAATTTTTACTCATTCGCCATTGCTGATAATATATCATTATTTCATAAAAAGTGTAAAAACCCACATACATAATGCCGTAACAAGAAAACATATACAGAAATGGGTGAACCTCTTTGCAAGATTCTCAAATTTAATTTAAATAAGAATTTTATGTAGAATTACATACAACATTTTTTTATTTAATATTTCTTTTCGAGCACGAATACTAATTGGTTATTTTAAATGTTGGCCCTTTACACAATTAATGAGAGGGAATAGAATAAAAAAATCTAACTGTCCCAACCAGGAATCGAACCTGGATCTCCTGCTATCCGGGCCGGTGTGCTACCAGGTCGCGCTAGTTATCTCATTCAATTCTCTCTACACTAGCTAGAGCCTAACCCACGAGAAAGACGAGAACTTCGTCTTAAACTCGAAGGAGCTAACATTGTCAAGCTATTTGTCGACTCTCGTCATTTACTTTATTTAATTTTTCTTTACAAATATTTTTTTTGGTTGTGGTTTTTTATCCCACGTAAATTTTAAACAATTAATGAGAGGGAATAGAATAAAAAAATCTATCTGTCCCTTTACATTTACTTGAATTACATTTTAATAATTTGATATTCCCATAGCCTCATCCAATTTTTTTTTTCTAGAATAAGGTATATACCTAATGTGGTTTCTTCATTTTAAATTTGTGGATCTTAGAGAGCGAAAATACATAAATCGTCTCCTATGAAGGATCTATTAAAAATCAAAGAAATTTTTCAAAAATATTTCAATTTACCATAAATAAAGCCGAGTATTTTTCATTCACACCCTCTAAGGAATTGTAAGTAAAAATACCAGTTTTTCAAAATCCTACGTAAATTTTAGACTGACATCTACATTAACAATTGGATCGTCAAATGTAATAGTATGTATGTTGCGTACAAAAGTATTTTAATTCACTACATATTATTTTTAATGACCGCTGAAAATTATAAGAAAGAAAATTAATCTTAGGAGTAGTGAGTCAGTTCAGCTCAGATTTCACCCTGAAAATACTGAAATAGATATACATTCTATCTGAAATAGAGATATAAATGGTGATCTCTTAGGATAAATATTTGAATGTAATTGTTTGTAGTTATTTAAATAAATTAATGTAAGGAGAAATAATAAAAATCTAACTCTCCCAGCCAGGACTTGAACCTGGAGTAATTTATTAAAATCCCACCAATTGTGCTGGGAATTTAATAAGTTATCTAGGTCGTCCCGGTGATATAATGGAATCATTTCGGCCCGGCAAGCAGAAGATCCAGGTTCGAGTCTTGGCTGGGACAGTTAGATTTTTTATTCTATTCTCTCTCATTCATTGTTTATAATTAATAGTATTTATTTGAACAATAAAATGAATTATTAATTAAATCAAGTCAATATTAATTTGTAACAACACTATTTCAGCGATAAAGTTGCACAAAATAAATAGTTTTGTCTAATGGAATATCTCAATAAATTTAGAACTGCATGTATGTAAACATTGAAAAAAAAATAAAAAAAATAATAATAAAAAAATAAAATAAAATAAATAAATTATGTTTAAGTCCGAGCTCTATACTAAATATTAAGCCCATTAGATCGAAAAATGTTTTTTTCTCGCATTAATCATTTCAGATAATCACCCTCTTTAATTAGTCTGATTTTATTCGCTAAAGGACTTTTTATTTAATTTGCAATCAAAAATTATATTATGTAAATAATCTAAAGGGCTATTATTACTACCAATGAATATAGAACTATCATACCTTCTATTATGATAAAAATGATATGCCATATTTCTTTAAGAAAAACTAGAATCTCCGGCCTGTAGAGCTTGACAGAACACATTTTGGGTATTCATATAGCTTAAACCAATACATATATATTTTGTGTTAATTATTCACAGAACGATAGATAGTTAAAAATTTTTACTAAATATCATTTTTGTTGTCTAGTGAATAGAAACAAAGAAAATATTTTTAAAAATTCAAATAATTATTATGATAATAACCTCAAATGCTACAATTTGAATAAATCAATTGCTACTATCTGAATTCAAATGAGAGTGAGTAGAGGACAATATAGTGCTAGATGGAATTATGTGCATAAATTGTAGATGTTAAATTGAGACTTCTGACGTCACATATTCTAATTTCATTCAAATAAGCGCCTAGAGAGTATGGGAATCACTTAAATTATAACAGATCGATAGGTGATACATATGTTTGTAAATGTACGCCAACAATTACAGTACTGTAGTTATGCATTGACATTTTGCACATCCACAATCTCATAACAGCTCGAGAAATAACATGTGTTGGAATGTCACAGTTAATTTCCATTGGGGAGATAACAGGAGGTGAGTATCAGTAGAGAGAGAGAAAAACTTGTGATTATCTCTGGAAGTGAGCGCAGTTTGAGGAAGTTATCTGACAGATTGAGATAACAGTGATTTGTAACAGTTGACACCGGATACCTTGAGTGATCCTCCACTTCCTATCTCGAGTAAAACGTTTTCCTCAATTTAATTTATTTTAATTTATCCCGGAAGAAAAATGATTTTTTATTTATTATTTCCGATGTAATAAATAAATATGAAATCGGGATATAAATATTTTTTGTAATCTTATTGAAAAGCTTGGCTTTGTGTGATTGAAAATATGAAGACTGTCCTGTAATATAGTTATATATATATATTACTGCGTGAGTGTGTTTAGAAGGGTGGTTGGTATGCTAATTGTTAGGAAAAGGGTGGAGGCGTATATTGACATAGTTCTGTACAAAATATTTAATGTTGTTAGCCTATTGTTTATTTGTACTTTTTATTTGAATGTTGCTACTTTTGGTCAGGATCATCTATACTGTCAGCTGGGATCTCTTTGTTATTCAAGAGGACTTCCGTTCCAAAATAAAGATTCTGTTTCTTTCTTTCTTTTTATAATATAATAGCATATCATATTTTATACATCTAAATGTACATCACAATATGGATATGTTATGAAATACAAATAATTTTTTTAATTTGCCACTGTCGGTAACACATCATTATTTCATCAAAAGAGTAAAAACCCACATACACATGCCGTAACTAGAAAACATGTACACTATGAACATATTATGACTTCTATAATTTAACTTATCTCAAAATGAAACGCAATCATCCCTCACTTATTATTATTATTGTATCATTTTAAAAATTTAATTTTGAGAAACTTTTTTTGCTGTAAAGTTCATTTTCAATTAACTTCACTTAATTACTGAAGAGTCTTAAAGCTTCCTTTAGCTTGGAGTGAAGATTTTTTTTTTCTAAAGAATTATACAAATCTACCCCATATTCTTAAAAGGATTTCAAATGTTTATAAGTTAATAAATTGCTTTTTAATGATTCAAATATCAGTGTTTTTCATTTTCTTTTTCTACAGTTCAAAATAATTTTTAGGACGTTCAAACTCATGGTGTACATAAATAATGCAGTGATAACAATTTTCATTTATTTAAAACGACCTCAGCATGATGACTTGTCATTAAATTAGAAATAAAGCTAATAACCGAAATTATAACATAAATAATAAAAAAAAGAATTGTTTTTATGAGCTCCTTTTGGTAGTCTCTTGAACGAGCACACAAATACATAATACAAGTGAGAGTGGGGGGGTGAAGAGGAAAACCAAAATTGTAAGATGTGATTACATGTTTTATGGGGTTATAATCACCAAGGAAAGGAGGGATGCAGAAATAAATTCGTACGAAATATAGTTTTATTTTAACAATTGTTAGTGCAAAGGAACAGAATAAAAAATCTAACTGTCCCTGCCAGGACTTATTCTGTTATTATATTTTTATTATTCTGTTCCCTTTCACTAAAAATGGTTAAAATTTAAGTGGGATTAAATAAGACAAAAAAATGTATAAAATTAAAATTTAATAGTAAATAACGAGAGTCATTTAGACAGCTTGACAATGTCAGCTCCTTCGAGCATAAGACGATATATTCGTCGGCCTCGGAGGTTAGACTCTCAACACAAGTGCGGTGAATTAAAATACTTATCAGACTTGTCTTGGTAGCATAATTGGTAAATGCACCGGCCCGGATAGCAGGAGATCCAGGTTCGTGTCCTGGGAAAGTTAGATTTTTATTCTGTTCCCTTTCACTAAAAATTGTTAAAATTTACGTGGGATTCAATACCACAAAAAATATTTATAGTTTTATTTTATTTTTTTTTTCACGCTGTTTCTTGTTCCCTTCAGCGAGGAGAATGGATATCCTTCTGATATGGATGACATTTTCTATTTAGACATCCTAATGTTTGATTGAGTTTTANATTAATATATATAATATAATAATTACTAACTATATAACTAGCGAACCCTGGCGAGAAGGTCTGTAACTGTTCGTTTTGAAATGGACCTAGGAACTTAAGAATATGGTTTACCATGTTAATTCAACAGAGTCTCCACAATGTGTGTGCGTGTATGAACTATTTGACTGCTTGTGTTTGTTGTGAATCTATTTTTCCCTGTTGAAATCGAGAATCCAATTCAGTTCTTCTAATCTATAGTGGAAACCATAATGAAAACGTCACTTAGTGATTTGAAATTTGCGCCATTTTAAACAAAAAAAAAATATGAAATTTTGAAATGTTGTAATATTTCTTTTAATTTTATATTTTCTTTCTAAATGATTTTTTTTCTTCTGTATATTCTTTTTTTTTTTCTCAATACGATGGAACTTAAACTATCCAATCTCAGAGAAAATCAAGAAACTATGAAGTAGTCAGTATAGAAACAAAAGAGAAGCTCTAATATTGAACAAAATCGGCGAGAAGACCATTCCACTACTAGTGGTAACACCTCAATTTGCCCCCTGTCCAAAACATGCACGCCCAACAACACGTTTGCAAATCTCACCAATCTCACCTGTTATTACTGCTAGGAAAGGTTGTTATGCAGGAATCTTTTCAACAATTCCTCACTGAGTAATTTCCAATGGCTCTGTTCTTTTCTGTGAGTAATCCTTTCATTGTTATTGAATTTCCTGAAGAAAAAAATATAGTGATTGAGATCAATAACCTTATGCGACTTTTTAATTAATTTCTCAATTTTTTTTAATAGGACTTCTTTCATTGTTATTGAATTTCCTGAAGAAAAAAATATAGTGATTGAGATCAATAACCTTATGCGACTTTTTAATTAATTTCTCAATTTTTTTTAATAGGACTTCTTTCATTGTTATTGAATTTCCTGAAGAAAAAAATATAGTGATTGAGATCAATAACCTTATGCGACTTTTTAATTAATTTCTCAATTTTTTTTAATAGGACTTCTTTCATTGTTATTGAATTTCCTGAAGAAAAAAATATAGTGATTGAGATCAATAACCTTATGCGACTTTTTAATTAATTTCTCAATTTTTTTTAATAGGACTTCTTTCATTGTTATTGAATTTCCTGAAGAAAAAAATATAGTGATTGAGATCAATAACCTTATGCGACTTTTTAATTAATTTCTCAATTTTTTTTAATAGGACTTCTTTCATTGTTATTGAATTTCCTGAAGAAAAAAATATAGTGATTGAGATCAATAACCTTATGCGACTTTTTAATTAATTTCTCAATTTTTTTTAATAGGACTTCTTTCATTGTTATTGAATTTCCTGAAGAAAAAAATATAGTGATTGAGATCAATAACCTTATGCGACTTTTTAATTAATTTCTCAATTTTTTTTAATAGGACTTCTTTCATTGTTATTGAATTTCCTGAAGAAAAAAATATAGTGATTGAGATCAATAACCTTATGCGACTTTTTAATTAATTTCTCAATTTTTTTTAATAGGACTTCTTTCATTGTTATTGAATTTCCTGAAGAAAAAAATATAGTGATTGAGATCAATAACCTTATGCGACTTTTTAATTAATTTCTCAATTTTTTTTAATAGGACTTCTTTCATTGTTATTGAATTTCCTGAAGAAAAAAATATAGTGATTGAGATCAATAACCTTATGCGACTTTTTAATTAATTTCTCAATTTTTTTTAATAGGACTTCTTTCATTGTTATTGAATTTCCTGAAGAAAAAAATATAGTGATTGAGATCAATAACCTTATGCGACTTTTTAATTAATTTCTCAATTTTTTTTAATAGGACTTCTTTCATTGTTATTGAATTTCCTGAAGAAAAAAATATAGTGATTGAGATCAATAACCTTATGCGACTTTTTAATTAATTTCTCAATTTTTTTTAATAGGACTTCTTTCATTGTTATTGAATTTCCTGAAGAAAAAAATATAGTGATTGAGATCAATAACCTTATGCGACTTTTTAATTAATTTCTCAATTTTTTTTAATAGGACTTCTTTCATTGTTATTGAATTTCCTGAAGAAAAAAATATAGTGATTGAGATCAATAACCTTATGCGACTTTTTAATTAATTTCTCAATTTTTTTTAATAGGACTTCTTTCATTGTTATTGAATTTCCTGAAGAAAAAAATATAGTGATTGAGATCAATAACCTTATGCGACTTTTTAATTAATTTCTCAATTTTTTTTAATAGGACTTCTTTCATTGTTATTGAATTTCCTGAAGAAAAAAATATAGTGATTGAGATCAATAACCTTATGCGACTTTTTAATTAATTTCTCAATTTTTTTTAATAGGACTTCTTTCATTGTTATTGAATTTCCTGAAGAAAAAAATATAGTGATTGAGATCAATAACCTTATGCGACTTTTTAATTAATTTCTCAATTTTTTTTAATAGGACTTCTTTCATTGTTATTGAATTTCCTGAAGAAAAAAATATAGTGATTGAGATCAATAACCTTATGCGACTTTTTAATTAATTTCTCAATTTTTTTTAATAGGACTTCTTTCATTGTTATTGAATTTCCTGAAGAAAAAAATATAGTGATTGAGATCAATAACCTTATGCGACTTTTTAATTAATTTCTCAATTTTTTTTAATAGGACTTCTTTCATTGTTATTGAATTTCCTGAAGAAAAAAATATAGTGATTGAGATCAATAACCTTATGCGACTTTTTAATTAATTTCTCAATTTTTTTTAATAGGACTTCTTTCATTGTTATTGAATTTCCTGAAGAAAAAAATATAGTGATTGAGATCAATAACCTTATGCGACTTTTTAATTAATTTCTCAATTTTTTTTAATAGGACTTCTTTCATTGTTATTGAATTTCCTGAAGAAAAAAATATAGTGATTGAGATCAATAACCTTATGCGACTTTTTAATTAATTTCTCAATTTTTTTTAATAGGACTTCTTTCATTGTTATTGAATTTCCTGAAGAAAAAAATATAGTGATTGAGATCAATAACCTTATGCGACTTTTTAATTAATTTCTCAATTTTTTTTAATAGGACTTCTTTCATTGTTATTGAATTTCCTGAAGAAAAAAATATAGTGATTGAGATCAATAACCTTATGCGACTTTTTAATTAATTTCTCAATTTTTTTTAATAGGACTTCTTTCATTGTTATTGAATTTCCTGAAGAAAAAAATATAGTGATTGAGATCAATAACCTTATGCGACTTTTTAATTAATTTCTCAATTTTTTTTAATAGGACTTCTTTCATTGTTATTGAATTTCCTGAAGAAAAAAATATAGTGATTGAGATCAATAACCTTATGCGACTTTTTAATTAATTTCTCAATTTTTTTTAATAGGACTTCTTTCATTGTTATTGAATTTCCTGAAGAAAAAAATATAGTGATTGAGATCAATAACCTTATGCGACTTTTTAATTAATTTCTCAATTTTTTTTAATAGGACTTCTTTCATTGTTATTGAATTTCCTGAAGAAAAAAATATAGTGATTGAGATCAATAACCTTATGCGACTTTTTAATTAATTTCTCAATTTTTTTTAATAGGACTTCTTTCATTGTTATTGAATTTCCTGAAGAAAAAAATATAGTGATTGAGATCAATAACCTTATGCGACTTTTTAATTAATTTCTCAATTTTTTTTAATAGGACTTCTTTCATTGTTATTGAATTTCCTGAAGAAAAAAATATAGTGATTGAGATCAATAACCTTATGCGACTTTTTAATTAATTTCTCAATTTTTTTTAATAGGACTTCTTTCATTGTTATTGAATTTCCTGAAGAAAAAAATATAGTGATTGAGATCAATAACCTTATGCGACTTTTTAATTAATTTCTCAATTTTTTTTAATAGGACTTCTTTCATTGTTATTGAATTTCCTGAAGAAAAAAATATAGTGATTGAGATCAATAACCTTATGCGACTTTTTAATTAATTTCTCAATTTTTTTTAATAGGACTTCTTTCATTGTTATTGAATTTCCTGAAGAAAAAAATATAGTGATTGAGATCAATAACCTTATGCGACTTTTTAATTAATTTCTCAATTTTTTTTAATAGGACTTCTTTCATTGTTATTGAATTTCCTGAAGAAAAAANAGTTCACACATAAAAAGAAAAAATTAGAAAGAGTAAAATTTTTCGGGAATCTCTTGCCCCTAGTCAGTCTCTCCTCACCGACGAAGGGCGAGAGATCCCCAGAATTTTTCTCATTGTAATTTCTTCTTTTTGTGTGTGCACTGCACTCTCCATCCCACCTATTCTTGATTACTATGTATTTCGCAGCCGCGAGTGTTTCATTTTCTATATACATAAGGTATATTTCTGAGTGTAATAGAAACATATAAAGTTTTAGTTGCTCAAAAGATCTTAACGTTCCAGGCACCACATAATTAGTCACTTAGGGATAACCTCTGAGTATCTATAAAATAAAAAATTCTATTTCCAGAAATCCTGAGAGAAAAATAAAATGAGGAAATAGAGAAAACTACCTCTGAAAACTCCTATTCTATTTCATTAAAGGATATCAAATGTATATAGGTTTATGAATTACCATGAATTACCTCTAAATAATTTAGTGTTTACCTCTCTTTAGGTTTGATGTTTTGAAAAGTACATTATATACATTAATATATGCGCTTAGATATATCACCTTTTATTTTTTAAATCCTATAATGTGTTTGGAAGTACTTAATTAGAGAGTGCTGTGCGCCATATTTATATACTGTGAACTTAAAGTGTTTTATTCATATGTTTATTATAATAATTAAATTAGTCATTTGAACAAGGGGATAAAATTATATCAAATAGTTATTTTGGAAAAAAGAAACTAAAACAGATCACATATAGACATATACAGGAAAATAAGCGTACTAGTTAGTCAGCTAACAAGACTCTTATGCACTTTTGTAAAAAAAAAAAAAGTCCTCTCATAGGAGCAGTGTGTGTGTGATACATCTGCCCTTGACACGGTCTTGCACAGCGCTGTGCCATCATTATCTGGAAAGTAGGATTACTGAATTTGCTTATGTCATCTTCCGTCAGCGCATTCCTGTGCCTAGATATCTCCATATAGGTTATCTATGATATCTTCAAGTTTGTGACGTCAGATTACTGCACAGAGCTTGCCTTTCAAGTGATATACCCGAAAGCCGTGTGAGTTTAGCAGATCTTCAATAACTTTAGTCTAATTCGATTTAAACAATAGTAAATTGATAATTTTTATTTAAAAGGGAAAAGGTGAAATATATATANTATTTCATTAAAGGATATCAAATGTATATAGGTTTATGAATTACCATGAATTACCTCTAAATAATTTAGTGTTTACCTCTCTTTAGGTTTGATGTTTTGAAAAGTACATTATATACATTAATATATGCGCTTAGATATATCACCTTTTATTTTTTAAATCCTATAATGTGTTTGGAAGTACTTAATTAGAGAGTGCTGTGCGCCATATTTATATACTGTGAACTTAAAGTGTTTTATTCATATGTTTATTATAATAATTAAATTAGCTTATTTAAAGTACAGTTATATCATGTGCAAATAAATAAATTGAACATTAATGTAAAAATAATTACATTAGTATAAAAATTATATATTGTAGAGTAAAAATACTTATAACATTTTTATTAAAAAAGTAATCCTTATATAAGTGATTATCTATCAACCTTGCATAGATTTAAAGCTCTAATCATTTTATAAGTTGTAACTTATAATGCAAACTTCTTCAAATAAATATAATGTTATTATTTTCCAATAAATATCTTTAACTTTTTCATTTATTTAAATTCATAATATAATTTATTATTGTAAAGTAGCACATCAAAATTAATCACTATTTTTTTTTCAATCGTGTGGTACTTTTCTGTGATTTTTTGGTTTCGTCTTGTTACGTAAAAATGACAATTTTTTATTCTTGAATGAATGAAGTTTTTTGCAATATATTTCAAGACCTTTGGCAAACATAAATTTTATGTCCAACAAGTTGTATACTTGAGTGTGTGAATATTCTTGTAAGTCTCATACCTTCAATTATCCGTCTTCATTGGTTTCTGCAAACCATCTTCTGTTGGCGAGCGCATTCGGACATTATCTATCTTCTGGCCGAATACATACGTTCACTGTCACTGTCTGTATTCAACTCATACAGAATACAGACCGTGACAGTGAACGTATGTATTCGGCCAGAAGATGGACAATGTCCGAAAGCGCTCGCCAACAGAAGATGATTTGCAGAAGACGGAGAATAGAAGGTATGAGAGTTCTATGTTCATTGGTGTTAGAAATAACCCTTTAGATCAGTTATTCTTGTAAGTGTCTGTGTGTGTGTGTGATATTGGGCAGCGCAAAATAAAAAATAAAAATTTCTTCGGAAAAGAAGGACATTCAAGAACGGCTCATCTTGAAGTAGATGGAAAGGTCCTTGCTTCTGCTCAGCCTATGAATTAACGGTAATTACCTAGAAAGGCTGATCGTGATGGAGCCGTCCACTACCGCCTACCGGAGGATCGCCCCTAACAGTACGCCTGCCGTGGGAAGAGTCATAACCTTCCCATACCTCCAGGACTTACTGTTATAATTAATATTACACAGAACGATCATGTCAGGAAAAGGAATGCGCTTCCCCGTGGAGAATCTCTCTTCGGATCCGGAGGCCTGCTTCCGACACAGAACATTTCAGGTGGTCTACCACCGAGGAAATATGTCTAAATAGTAGTCCGTCATGCAGAAGCTGCAAACGGAAAACGAAACAGACTTCCCTTTATTTTATTAAATGGGGCTTATATTAAAATAAGTGATAAATTTCACATCTAAAGTAGATATGGTGAAGGAACTATTTTTTATGGTGCTCGCTTCAGACACGGGTACGGATGGGGGTGACTGTTCATTGACAAATAATTTCCTACTCTTATTTGCACCTTATATGAATATTTTATAGAATTTAAGAGGAAGAGAATATTATTTGCGTTATAAGGAAGTACTAAAAAATATTTTTAATTTGAAGTTTATTGTTTTTATAGTACTAACCCTCTGATTGCAAATAATTTTATAATTATAAATAA
>KZ807405.1:163042-183936 GCA_000696205.2 Oncopeltus fasciatus
ATATATATAAAACTAAACAATCATAACACACTTCTTAATATTAATGTATCATTTTCTGTATATAATTTTGTATAATTAAATTGAATTTTGTGTCGTAAAGTTCATTTTCATTTAACTTCAATTTATTATGGAAAAGTCTTAAGGCTTTCTCCAGCTTGGAGTAGAATTTTTTTTTTTGGGTAAAAAATTATACAAATATTTTGCAGTGATAGTTATTCTTAAATTTGTATTAGTTAATTATTTATTTGTTTGACGAGTCGATAAAATATATTTTAAATATTTTAACTCATTATCTACACTCATATATTTTTATATTTATTTTATATATTTTAAAAAGGACGATAAATAAGAGAATAAGATATTCAAAGGATATTAAATTTTTGCGGAAAAAATCTCTCTTCTTGAATGTTAAGTAGAAATTAACTCTAAGAAATGAACTCAGCCATCTTGAACGTTTCTGTGTGAAAGGGCGAATTGTTACCGAGAAAATGTAATATCCTCTATGTATTTTTCGCTGTTATTTATCCTCTTGAATATTTCAATTTATGTTTACAAATTGGGAGTTTTTAGCTTCTCTTGTGTACGATCGTTGGAAAATAGAAGAAGTTTTTCATGAATCCCTTTTAGAAATCATATCTCTCTCTTATTGATCTTCCTGAATATATATATATTTTACCATTTTAATTTGGGCATCCACCTTCCAGCCTGATATTCCCTGTTGCCCTCCTTGTAGTTCAGGAACTAAGCTCCGACACTTCGTGTATTAGCTTGTTTCTTGGAGAACTGGAGGGGTCTTCATCAGAATAAATATTAATTTCTCTGAACTTTCGGCTAAGAAGGAAGTTTAACGGGTCAGACACACCCCCCGGTCGGTTGTACATCCTCCAAATTGTTCTGAACAAAAATACAAGCCCAATTCTCTGTAAACACATAAATAATAAACATCATTATTAATAAATAATATTATAATCACTATGTTTATGCTTCGATTCTTCTGAGAAAAAAAAATTAGTAAAATATTAAATTTTTGTTCTTATGATCTGTACCGATATTCTTTAAATTTAAATAATGATTATGTTTTATTTTTGATAAAGCTATTTAATAAATTTATTATTTACAAAAGATATATTTAAATACTACATTTGCTTTTAAGTGATGTCTATTCATGGCGCACTTATATAGATGGATGTTTAGAATAGGGTTGGAATCTGTACGTAGCACCTTTCTCTACAAAATAAAGTGATTGAAAAGGAATTAGTAAATAAAAAAAATGTAGGTACGTAAAAACTATGTATTTTTTAGTATCGTAAGTGATAAATGTTTGTATTTTAACTTTTCAAGTTATACAATATACATACATATACTTCAATTGTAAAATACATGTTTTATCATCAAACAAAAGTGCGTTTCATTGCTCTAAACTAAATATTACATCCATTGCAGTAACAAATATATTTCTATTCGTTTCCTGAATTTTGATTTTTATATGTCCCCTTCCTCTTTAGCCACATTAGTTTTTAATTATTCTAAATTTGACATTCTATTTTCTACTTAAATATGAAAGGCGGAACGTAAAACAAATGATAAAATTTTAACGACAAATAAATCCTGTTCGTCCGATTCAAAAAATAACGCACATTTACGCATTATTTAGATGGCATTTAAAAGCTATATGCCGAATTTCACTAAACAAAATTTTAAGTAGTGCCTTTTAGATCGTTTACAGAGTCATATAAATATATCGATTTAAATTTGCAAATGTAAATGAAGAGAATTTTTTTTTTTTTATAATCAAGATGTGGAAGAAATGTGTTGAACGTTTCGTAGCTATCAAGTATTCCCAGATATTGTAGTGATAATATCGATACTGCAAGATTTACTGTTAAGCGGGTTGAATCGAGATTTATTCAAGTTCTCAAACAGATATATATCAGTCGAGAGCAAGAGTTATGTCTATGTTTACAATGAGATAAGAGAAGTTTCTTATGTATCTCTGAGAAAATTAATGATCCAATGGATAGTCTGTCCAGCAAATACAAAAATAAAAAATATTTAATTTTAAGTAATTAAACAAAAACAAATTTATTTAGTTTATTCAGCATTTTATAAAGTACATTGAACAATCCTAAATATAAAATATAAGATTACATTTTCATAAAGAAAGAAACTTTCAAAACGCTGATAAAATGTTTTAAAGAAAGAAGAGTATTCTGAAAAATATGAAATAATTTTAGCAAACCGATAGAAAATTATTAGTGTCAAAATAGGTATATAAAAAAAAAACGAGTTTTGGATTATATATTTTTCATAACTGATAAAGCGTTAAAGATTGGTTAATAAAATAAAATTATTTTTTAAACATGATTGATGATTAAATCCTTCATGCAGTAGCCATTAGTTTGTATATGAGAGTAATGATTTTTTGTTCTGTATCATGTACTGGAGGGGGAGAAAATCTTTATTAATCAAACATCCCATATTTCATTAATGATGAATATAAACAAGATTATATGTTCTAATTTAACTATACGGAAAGGAATTTCGTCATATGGTAAAGTTGTTAATTACCGCCCATTTCATTAAGTACCACCAATTTGAAGTCTTGCTCAGTTGTGATTTAAACATATTGTGTTAAGAACATTAAAATAAATATATGGGGAGGTTAGTCAGTGATTCTGTCTTGGGAGGTGAAGAATTTAGAACTTATTCGTTTTTTTTCACCGTTTCACACGTTTCGGACTAAATTTCAGGCCTTCATCAGGGCAAATATATAATGATGGGGAGAAAGATATTTGTGCTCTACGGTAACTTAATCATGACCGATATGGATCAGTCATATATATATATATATGTAGAAAATGAAACACTCACAGCTGCGATATGCATAGTAATTAAGAACAGGTGGGATAGAGAGTGCAGTGCACACACACACAATAAAAATCACAAGGAGTAAAATTTTCGGGGATCTCTCGCCCTTCGTCAGTGAAGAGAGACTGTCTCACTGACAAAGGAGAGAGATCCCCAAACATTTTATCTTCTATCTAGAAAATTCTCTCCTATCCCAACTGCTCTTCATTACTATACAAACACACATATGTATATATTTCTTTGTAAATGTTATCCTGTACTGTAATGTGTGTATGTGAATATGAAATGGTGTTATTTAGCGATACATTATTTTATTAATGAGCATATGTAATATTCAGCTAAGAAGATGGGGCATCTTTTACGATTCCTTGTACGGGGAGTGCTGGCAGTTACTTGTGGACCTGTGTGACCAATCTTAGTGTGTCCATCGACTTCATTCTGATACAGGGAAATCTGCTTTGTCTGCTTGACGAAGGACCTTATTCCTTCCAGAGTCCTGTCCAATGTACACCCGTCCGAACGGGATACTCTCTCCAGCCTTTCCCGAGACAGGAGGGACTTCTCGACCGGGGGTATCCCTCGTCCATTGTGCCGGCGCGATTCAGACAGCTCCTTATCGGCTACAGATAAGGACCTCTGACCCAGTTCCCAGCAGGTCCTGTGAAGTCCTTAGCCGGCCAATAGCGGCCCACTACAGAATTCCTCAAGCCACCAGCCGTTAGACAAACATAATTTACCGTACTTATTATAAAACTCTCATTAAACCCTTTCCACTTCGCCATTAAGCTCCCTTCCAATTATAAAAGTCTTAAGTGGCCTTACCGAAACTTTTATCTGCTTCCATTCATCACTAATTAGTGCGTCCTTTTTATGCCTTGCTTATATAATATATTTTTAAAGAATATTTTGTATTAAAATGTTCTCACTATTTATTTTAATTACAAATTAAAAAATATATACATACATATTGTAAGCAGTAAATTGAATTTAANTTCATTGTTATTGAATTTCCTGAAGAAAAAAATATAGTGATTGAGATCAATAACCTTATGCGACTTTTTAATTAATTTCTCAATTTTTTTTAATATGACTTATCAAATAAATATTTTTAAAAAGGCGAAAATTCACACATACATTTTTATTTATGTATTAGACTAGTTTTATATATCCAAGAGGTATATAGCAAGCAAATGTGATACTTATGTACAGTTTGCCAAACCTCAGAGGTCCTTCAGAAAAGCGTTCGGGTAGATATTTTATTTCTTTATCCATGTGAAAACACCTTTTACCTCATTAATAGTTATAAACAGTCCTTAGTGACTCTACAAAAGATATCCAGTAAAAATGTAATATTTTTCAGAAAAGAAATACAGCATTACATGTCTTTCCAATACTATTAAACTTTTTCTAGCTGTCAGGATCGAATATATAGTTTTCTCTGTATAGTTTCGAAAATTAATAGCGAATAAAAAATAAGATAATTTATGAATAAAAAATTTATGTAAAAGTTTTTATTGGAACTCGGAAATCTGCTTCCAATGAGAAAACATAAAATAAACAACTAAAAAGATGTGTTTGTTCTAAGGATATATATATCGTTGTTAGAGGCTACAAACTCCATATTTCTATACGAATATGTAACTGAATTGTTGCTTCAAACTGTTAAGGAGAATTTACTTCATAATCAACAAAAACAGAAAAAGAAAAAAAAAATATATACATACATATTGTAAGCAGTAAATTGAATTTAATTAGATCTAAACCCCTTTGCGTCCATAATTATTTATTTCAATAAGGATTAAATAAAATAAACAGTGCGAATCGCAATCACAACTTTTCTTTCAGCTTTTCTTCATAACTTACATATTTTCATCAAAGTTTCGTCGAAATCGTCCTTTTAGTCTTTTTGTTTGATTTTATGAAATTAAGAAAATTTCCCGTGGGGAAATCATGCTATTTAAGTTAAATGTTCACTGATCTGGCATTAGAGATGGCAAAAATATGGTATGTTTAATATATATATATATATATTACAGTTATAAAATAAAATCGGCATTTACGTTTTTTATAAAAACTTTTTTTGTTTGGTATCTTTTATTCATTTATTACATTTTGTTAAAATGATTACAATGAAGATCAAAGATTAAATAATAATAACATTTAATGGCGATCGTATGAGGGGACCTGTGACACTTGTCTGAAGTGAATTAATTAGTAGCTTAAATTGGTTAAGTAGAAAGGTGAGTTTAGAGAAAGATCTAAATTTAAAATTTAGGTATCTTTGTAATTATTATAGCTGCTTAATAAAATGAATGTAACGATTTAGGTGTAAAATGTAATTTATTAACATTAGGGGATTATAGTTGGGGTTCGGTCTAGGTAGGCCCAAAAAAAAAAATAAATATTTTTAAAAAATTTATTTTTTTTAAAGATTATCAGCCAACGTTTCGGCTTACATTTTAAGCCATTTTCAGTGCTATCATGAAGACGAGAGAAGACGTCCTGTCCCTAAGTTCACATTTCCATGACTGAGTTGGCAGATTTTTTTATCTACCTTGACCGAACCCCAACTATAATCATCTAATAATAATATCTACGGTCAAAAAAACTCTACTTTTGTAATTTATTAAAATTTAGGTTCTCTAACCTTAAAATAAAATAAATAAATAAAAACCATATGAAAAGAGATATTTAAGAAAATTACTAGACAGATCCTCTTATTTTTATAATACTTAAAAAACAGATTCAAAACCTTGATTTTTTTTTTTTAAATCTGAAGAAAAAATGTAGGGGTAAGTTGTAGACCAAGATTTGTAATAGTAAAATCTCTGTTGCTATTAGAGTTCCAAAAACTTAATGTATCATAATTTTTGCAAAATTTTATTTTCTGTCGATTAAGGTAAAAAAAATTTTTGTGAAGAATATGGTGGTTAAAAATGAAATTTAAGAATATAACTACAGAGATGAGTGCTCCCCACTCTTCCTGTGCTGCCAGTCTAGAGCATTGGTTAATTGTTATAAATCTTACGCTCATTGTCTTCCCAGACTAATAAATTGAATTTATTCATTTAGTCTAATTTATATATGCCATTAATGAAACGTTGGGAATCTGCTTCGATTAAATAGCCTTGGGTATATGACTTTTTTGTGATGTTCCATATTTTGAGTTGTTTAATTTTTAATCGGAGTAATATTTGTTATATTTATTAGTAATATTTGTTATTTTTTTAAACATTTATTATGATTTGTCAGCAATATAATATGGAGTTTACACCACCGAGAATCAATCCTGAGTGAAAACTTAAAATGGAATGTTTTTGAACGTAAAGATTATTAGTTGATGTTTTTTCTAGTTGGGATTTGGTCAAGGCTGATCCAAAAAAATACAATTTTAAAACTTGAATTTTTTTAATTATTTGCCGCGACGTTTCGGCATACATTGTTAGCCATCTTCAGGGCAGTCATGAAGGGGAGGGGACGTCGTGCCACCTGGATCACATGTTTATACGTCACTTGAGTGATAATTTTTCCCTAACCTAAGCTACGTATGTCAAAAAGCCGGATCCTTTTGCAGATCCCCGAAGACCCATGAAGTATTACTTCTTTACATTTCCCCGAATATATCTACACTTCCTCTCCGCTTATGTTAGTCCCGTCAAATCTCCAGCCCGTAGTATTGCTTTCCGATAACGAGGGGTGATAACTTATCAGCCCTTTAAGAGATCCTTCATCTTTTTTCTTGATATTTCAATGAGCCTTATTTATTGTCTTTTTTTTTTTTTTGTCAAATAAAAAATAAAACAACCAGGAAGAAGAATATTATTATTCTTTTGTGAATAAATTGACTCCTCCCATCAAATATTATATGATTGCTAGTTATTAATATTTTTATCATTACTCAAAAATGATGTAAGTAAAATATCATTCATAATATTTTCGTTTTGAGAGTGGTGTCACTGGTCAGTTCGTTATTGTGCGTAATTGGAAAAATATTTTTAATAGAGAATAGAAGGGAGGGGTTACATTAAATTTAAAGTGTAAAAATTTGTTACATCTATGAAGGGGGTAATATTTAATTATGAACGATAAATCTGAATCCAGATTTTTTTATTCATTAAGATGCATACTATAAGTATGTGAGATGGCTACAGTGCTGAGAAATTCGCTTTGTTAACGCAGCTCCTGCTTGAAAAACTATTTTTACCTACAACATTCTACCGAGAAATTGTATCAGAATATCACTTACGGAGAAGAACATGATTGAGCTATGCTACCTAATTTCGTCTTTGTCTTTGGCGTTAGGTCTCCATTTGTTACATATTTAAATATTTATAATTTTTTTTTTCCTACAACAGAAAAATCGTGTCAAGACGCCATTGTAATGTTCATTCAGAAAGATGGGCAAGGAAGTGCCATGCGAATTTAATGTTGACAGATATGATCTTCAAAACAAATATGTTCAACAAAAGGCGGACTTACCACGTGCACAAAAAGGAAAGAGTGAGTTTTTTCACCTTTTTTTTAAATTACTTACTTTTATTCTTTAAGAAATTAATTACAACTTTATAAATAATGTTTGAAATAGAGAAATATATATAATAGAAACATAAAAGCTAAGTTCTATTACTAAATTTAAGAAATTAAGTGTTTAATAGAATTTTACCTAATTCTCTCTCAGTCTATCTCGCTTTCTCTCTCTCTCTCTCTCTCTCTCTCTCTGTCTTTCTCTCTCTATGTCCATATANATAAATCAGAGGAATTATTTACTGTAATCCTCATTCCTCAATCTATAAAATTATATGAATAATCTTTCGCAGCATTGTGTAGCGGGTTCGAGACCTGCAATGCACATGCTTTTTATAAAATTTAAAAAAAGGCCTGTCCAGTAGTATAGGTGTTTAGGAAGAGGTACCTGCCTATAGATAGCCATTCCTTCCAAGACTACCAAAAGCGGTTCAATAGAATATATAAAAATATGGCAATATGTACTCTTGTGTATTACATCCACATTTGAATATTTTTTCAAATTTATAACTACAATTTTATACTTTTACCTATAAATATTTTCAAGTTTTTTATTATTAAACCTGTATCTTGAATTTATTAAAAAAAAAAGAAAGGAATATTATAACATTATGAAAAATTTTATATTATTTTGCAGTAAATTATTTTATTTTTAATCTGCCATAGTTTTAGGGGGTGATGTATGGAATAAGTTACTAACTTTAAAATCAAACTTTGAGAGGAAACTGGTAAAAATTTGCATACTTTTAATTAAGTTCTAAATTTCCTTAATCCTATTCAGATTTAATAAAAAAAAAACTAGCGCAGCATATGCGCCATCTGTCTGGAGTTTCACTAATCCTGGAAAATGTCCTTTTCATTTTAATTAGAGAGACAGTGCACTCAGCTGAAATGAAATTAGCGCCTCTGGAGCAAAACATGTTTTAATCAACAGTTATATTTCACAAGAACCCCTACTCTTATTGGTGATATTTCCCTGATTAAAAAAAAAAAAATTTTAATCAGCTTTTTTTTACGATTTAATAAGTTTATACATTCAATAGATCACTCATTTTAAATTTTGTGTTCAGTATTTATAATTAGTCCCTTCGAGAAGCGACTAAAGTCTTTGTGATTTTGTACATAGTGAGTTTAGATAATTTATTACTTTTTAAGAATATTATAATGAATTTTTTTAACATTTTATTTATTTTGTTGCTACATTCTGTAAGTAAGTTTACATTTTTAATTGCTCACAATGATTAAAATGAATTAAATTTCAAGGCATTCGAAATTTCTTTGTCATTATTTATTTTATACCTCTACAATTTTGAATAAAATATATTGTATTATTTTAAGACCAACTCTTTTGAAGACCATCTCGTTTGATTTTTAAGGAAGAGAAAAGGATCAAATAGTTCTAATAAACAAAGAAAATAGTAGGGGGAAAATATTCAACCCTCTTAGATACATTCTCAAATATCTGCCTTATTTAAGGAAATTTTAGAAAAAGCAACAGAACATTAAATTAGAGAATTATTTAATACCTCTTTTGTTTTGTAAATTTTCACGCAAGTAAAGATAAATATAAATATCTTCTTATTCGATTTCACTCAAAAAAATAATGTGACTAACGATTTGATTAAAGTAGTAACAACAAATATTTATTTTTATTATACATATATAAAATGTAACACTCGCGGCTGCGATATATAGTGATCAAGAACAGGTGGGATAGAGAGAGCAGTTCACACAAAAAAAGAAAATATCACAAGGAGTAAAATTTTCGGGGATCTCTCGCCCTTCGTCGGTAAGGATGGAAGAACGACTAGCTAGTATCACTTCACTCCTCAATGACGAAGGGCGAGAAATCCCCGAAAATTTTACTCCCTGTAATTTTTTCTTTAGTGTGCGCACTGCACTCTCCATCCCACCTGTTCTTGATTACTATATAATATATAAATATATATATGTGTGTGTTAATTTGAAAAGTCCCGGTAGTTCCATTCCACAATAAGAGTATTTCTTTTTAAAAAATTTATCAATAAGGTATGAGTAAACTAAATTGTCAACGAATATGTTCTATAAATTGTTAAAGGCGCTAATGATAATGAGGACAAATACATTTTAAATTCTGAAATCCCATATATAAACCCCCTCTTCCCGGTTTGAGGTAAAATTCAAATAAAGTGTATTAAATGTTGTTTCATTATTTTAGAAGTTGCTAAACAGCGCAGTAAAAATACAACCATATTTCTTTGTATGCTATCTAATAGTATTTTATAATATGTATTCATTGTATAATTGAACATGGAAAAAGATTAATTAGTTTATATTGTTAATTTACCCAATTTACAGAGCTTTGGTCAGTCTGGTACGATCCAATTACTGGGATCGGTTTAGCTTGAAATAGGATTAAATTCATTTGGCTCGCTTGAGTTGAATAAGGACTCGCAAAATTTACTTAGAACGCCAAGTTTGTGGTAGTAAATCATGGTGTTAATTTATTCTACCAAGGAGAAATCCACCATGACAAACGGACTTATCAAGGGATTATTTTTTTTTTAAATAACATAATTATATAATTTACTTTTGCCTTCACTTGCATATAAAAAAAAAAAGTGAATAAAAACAATAAGTTAATGAAAAATAACTTCATGTAAAAATTAATATTGCTATTATTACGCATGTAAATTATAATTATAAATTGAGCATATACCTAAATTTGTTAGCCAACCGTTCTATTTAACCATCAATTAGTCAGTTAGTCATAAATTTATTCCACAACACAATCCTTTGTTTTAGTAACTAAAGTTACATTTAAAATAAATAAAAATATATTTCTATGTTATATATAAATATATTTCTTTGTTATAAATAAATGTATTTTTACATTTAATATATGTATATTAAGTTCCCCTAAACCATCTGGCAAAAATGCTTCCTTCAAATAGCTCAGAGTTCATCCCCAGGTATATATTTTCAGGTATATCAGGGAAAAAAGCTAAGGATAGCTTAGGATAACTAGCTTAGAATAGCTACGGATAAATAGCTAAGGATAACTGGGTGGAAAGAATCCTGTTGCCAAAAATTTTTTTTTTTTTCCTGCAAGGCCTAAGAACTGCACAATCCCCTAAATTGTGACCCATATTTTCGATATGATCCTGAGAGCTCCCGTAGTCAAAATCTCCCCTCCATAACTGATAATTCAACCCTGATAATTCTCCCATTTCTCTAAAGATCAAGTTATAAATCAGAGGAATTATTTACTGTAATCCTCATTCCTCAATCCTCAATCCTAGGCTCAGCCTATCGGACATGTTAAGTAGCAACCCTGATTGATATAAACATGTTGGCAATTTATAGAGGTCCCTCCCCCCTCTAATTTAAGGAGGATTGAGGATTGAGGATTTACGGTATAATTGTATTGTAGGCGATAGTCGAGACCTCTGTAAATATTCCTGACTTGAGATTGGTGGGATAGCGTCTAGAAGCCCCTCCCCCCAGTGTTGTATTTTCATTAATCCCGCCAATTTCTTAGCCTAATCCCTTATCCACAGCTGTGTTTTCAGCACTGAGTAGGCCATTATATTTCAGTGATAATTCAAGCCATCCCTTCATCCCATAAATCATAGTTATTATAACTTCTCTCCTTCTAGCTGAATGGATACTGAAAACAGTAAATGACTTTCAATGACCGATTTTGGACCGAGAAAACCCTTGTGTTGAAAGTTAGGTCACTAAAGGCTATCAATAGACCGAAAGGAAAAAGAAAGGAAGGTCACAATTCTAGTTACATACTTAAAAACCTTCCTTTATCTACGACTTTCCTTAAATTTTAGGTAGCATAAATATTATAAAAATTAATATATTTCATAATTCATAATTGTTTTATTTTCTATACTTTAATATTCTTTTGACTTTTGAAACTAATATTATTTCTTCAAGATGTGAAAAACAATAAACACCAAATGTTCTGAGAGACTTCCACGGTCTGAGTCTTTATTCATATTTTCAAATATCCATAATGATTCAGACCATTCTAATATGAAAAAAAAAACTGAGGGCATGATTAGCGAAAGCTTGGCTGTTAAAAAAAATAGATAAATAAATAAAGAAAATAAAATAAAATAATACGATCCGTACCGGAAGAAGAAAATATAAACAGAAACACCAAATTTTTCTGTATTAATTTATTTGTATCAAGTTGTATATGTATCCTTGTACAAATATTCTTCTAAATTAATAATAATTACATATTATAATTAATAAGTGCTGTTATTAAAATTGGTATTTTATAATTATAAATTGTTAAGCCTACCGTTCAATTAATTCCTGTGCTTTATTAAATATAGTTTAATTTAAAATATTAATAGTGCAATCCAGTTTTACTTATTATTAACTAGGGTGTCCACTTGTCAATGTCATTTTTGTCTGGCAAACAGCTTAACCAACATATGATCAAACCAGAAAAGTCAATTTTCATATAGGCTTAATTTTTTCACAGGACATTTCTATAAATGAAATTTAAGTCTACTTTTAATAGATAAACAGGAGAATAAATAGATATAGTATGGACAAAATCTTCATTACCGATTTTTCTCTACAAACTGTAGAAAAACTGATTAAATTTTGCTTCTTATATTTTTTTTTAAACCTCTAATGTTATCGCTAAGGATCATAGAGTGAAGGACAATCAATTAGTAGCCACTCTATTCTAAACATCAATGAAACTGGGAAAGCTTTTATTTCTCAATAAAGGATTGTCCATGGAGTGGTCAAAATTGCAGTTCCAAATTTTAAAATCCTACAGCTATCCTGGCATGTTTTCTCAGCCTTTGTATGCGCTTAAACCTGTCTTGACACTTCACAAATAAAAATTTGGTCTAGATGAGTTGCAGTCAATTTCAACTATTTTATTCTTCAACGACAGACACACACACGCACACAATTTTTCTTAAAACTTATTCAAAACATATGAAATAAAAAGTCATAATTAAAAAGTTCGAATACCTTTTTTATCTTTTTAGATAATAATTGTAAATTTAAATAATTATTATTTACGGATTAGGAGTCAGTTAGGTATATCCTAATTCCCTACCCTGTTATAGGTTACCTGTTTCTAGCCTGCCTCGCTAGGTACCGCTAGCGAAGCGTGTCCCACGTGCGCCGCTTAGACACACCTGATTTACCCCTTTCCTACCTCACCGATCTCACCATACAGACCGTTGGAGTAATCGGTGGGGTGTCTCTGGGCCCGACAGTCACCCCTATGTACCAAAAATAAGGACTCTACATGGTGGCCTTAATGAAAACCAAATTCTAATTTTTTTTGTTCATTCGCGGTTGGATTTTTATTGTAAACACATTGCAATTCATTTCTAATGAAAAATAAAGAATATTTCAAGATCAAATAAGCCGTCCTCTCTCACTAAGTCTATTAAACATAGAAAATCTGCTACATTTTTAAAAATATTTGGATGGATACTTATCTATTTGGAGTTGAAGGAGCTGTCTACAGATTGTCATCCCCACTTTACGCAAGTGTGTAATCCTGTGTAATAAATTAGGAATAAACTTGATATACAAAGTCCCGTTGCTTCTGGCTGATTGATAGATGAATTGTAACACCAATACNAATTTTTAGTGCAAGGGAACAGAATAAAAAATCTAACTGTCCCAGCCAGGACTCGAACCTGGATCTCCTGCTATCCGGGCCGGTGCATTTTCCACTTATGCTACCGGGACAAGTGGAGATCCAGGTTCGAGTTCTGGCTGGGACAGTTAGATTTTTTATTCTGTTCCCTTGCACTAAAAATTGTTAAAATTTACGTGGGATTATATACCTCAAAAAAATATTCATAAAATTAAAATTTAAAAGTAAATAACGAGAGTCATTTAAACAGCTCGACAATGTCAAATATTTAGTAATTATTTACTTTATTAACTTTTAAGAGGTACCTTATATATAAAAATTGTATCATTCAATATGGGTCAATACTGATTAAGAACAAAAATAAATTGGAGTTTTTATCACAAATAATTACACCAACTATTGTTCTTAAGAGCTAATAAATAAATAAATATAAAATTTAAACAATGTAAACAACATGTAATGTTACATTAACTAATAACAAAAATGTACACAAATGAATTGAATGTGCTTATTTAGAAAGAAGCCACAGAACTCTTGTTAATTACTGTAACTCAGACATTTGTCACAAAGATTTTTCTTTTTTTTTTACAGCCTTCAAACAGTGTAGAAAAATAAAAGACTGAAGTAGTGTTGTGTGTGTGTTTTTTTATTTCATAAATGCATTCCTATAAAGAAAAATCACCTCTCTTCTTAAACCAATTTTTGCAATTAAATATCTCATCCAATGGTTTGCAAAAATAAGCTTAAACACTAAATTTGGTTTCATATTTTAGAAATTGTGGATACTAGATCGCGGGCGCACACATACATAGTTTTGAACAGACTTTTTTTTATTTTATAAACATTAATTTTATTGTGGTTTTAAATCCAATGTAAATTTAAATCAATTAATGCAAGGGAATAGAATAAAAAATCTAACTGATTAAAAACCACAATAAAATTAATATTTATAAATGAAAATAAGAAGTAAATAACGAGAGTCGATAAATAGCTCGACAATGTCAGCTCCTTCCAGCACAAGACGATGTATTCGTCTTTCTGGAAGGTAAGACTCTCGACACTAGTGCTGGGAATNTAAATATATTACTGATATAAGTTTAAAGCTTTATTACTACTTAATTATTTTCATAATAAAATATGTATAAAATGTAATTCTTTTTTTCTCTGAAAATTTTTAAATTTTCAAAATAAAAACTGTTTAAGATTATTCAAAAATTAAAAGTTTTTTTATAGCTGACACAAGTAACCAACAAACTAGTTAGTATTGAAACTTGGACTGGGGGGAGAACTTAAAGTCAAAGTTAAAAAATTGTTTATTTCTCTTCAATTGAAAGTTTAAGAAATAATTATTCCTTATAAAAATTAATGTTCCTAGAGACTTTATTATATTTGTTAAACGTTTTTATAAATAAGTTTTGGAGTAGTGATAACAAAGTAGTTACATGTTACAAAATGAAAAAAATTATAAATTATTGGCTAGTATAAAATTATCATAATTACAGCAATAACTATTCGATCCTCTATCCTTTTTTTGTCCTAATGCAAAAATCTAGAAGAAATAATTTGGTGTTTACAAAACTTTTTATCACATGTCAAGGTAGACATGGGTTCTTCATCATTTATGTTCAAATATGGAATAAAAAACTTGACAAAATATTCCAAAATACTTACAACTTGAAAAAAGATCTGATAATGCATAATAATATATAATATAAAGCACTTTAAAAAAAATAAATAAATAAAATTATTTGAAAAATCGAATTTGATAATAATCTTTTTGAGGTATTTATGATGGAGGTTTGGTGGGAACTTTGAGAGAAAAAAAATTAATGCAAGGGAACAGAATAAAAAATCTAACTGTCCCAGCCAGGACTCGAACCTGGATCTCCTGCTATCCGGGCCGGTGCATTTACCTATTATGCTACCAAGACAAGTCTGACAAGTTATTAAATTCACAGCACAAGTGTCGAGAGTGTAACCTCCGAGGCCGACAAATATATCGTCTTATGCTCGGAGGAGCTGACATTGTCAAGCTGTTTAAATGACTCTCGTTATTTACTTTTAAATTTTCAATTTTATAAATTTTATTTTTGTGGTATTTAATCCAACGTAAATTTTAACAATTTTTAGTGAAAGGGAACAGAATAAAAAATCTAACTGTCCCAGCCAGGTCTCGAACCTGGATCTCCTGTTTTAAACTTATGTGGGATAATAATAAACCACAACTAAATTAATATTTATATATGAGAAAAAAATTTTATCAACGTGTATGTTAAATAAAGATAATTTATGTGTTCCATTTTTTTATATATAAACAAAATAAGCTACTCAATAATTAGAATTTAAATAAATCCCTAATTTTCATCTAAATGAAGTTGCGTACCTGAAGTACATAGGAATTACTGAAACAGAATTTACATACTTGCTCATGAAGTAACTAACGCCCATTTATTAAACAAGTCTCCCCTGCGGATACTTCTATAGCAAGGAAGGAACCCTCTGATTGAGGGTCGTACGTGTGACACTCCGGGGGTGGTTAGAGGGTTGGAAACGCAAATCAACCCTCCAAAACACTAATCTGCGGCCGATCGAACCCCATTCAAGTTCAGTTCGTGGGTTGATGAGGTTCGTACTTCTTTTATATAGGTGTCACTTCTTTCTGAAACGCCTGATTGGATTAGAAAGAAGAGAAAAGAAAGGATAAAAAAAAAAAAAAAGCCTTAAGCAGGATCTGTGTAATCTAAACAGACTTCTCATGTTTCATTATATAACAAGTTAAAAAATAATTTAAAAAAGATAATAAGTGACAAAGCTTATCTTACTGACAGGAAAGAAGTATAGGGGTAAGGGTTAGAGAAATGAGCTACAAGGAAGTGTCAAAGAAGGACTCTGCCATCGTATATGAATGACCTCTACTTTAACAAGCATTCTTCTTAAAAATTACAACCGAAAAAACGTCAAAAAATTAGTTTTTGCATTTATAATCTATAAATCTAATAAAAAATCGAACTGTCTGAAAAGCAGGAGATTCAGGTTCGTGTCCTGGCTGGGACAGTTAAATTTTTTATTCTGTTCCCTTGCACTAATAATTGTTAATTTACGTGGGATTATATACCTCAAAAAAAAAATATTCATAAAATTAAAATTTAAAAGTAAATAACGAGAGTCATTTAAACAGCTCGACAATGTCAAATATTTAGTNTTGTTAAAATTTACGTGGGATTAAATACCTCAAAAAAATAATATTTATAAAATTAAAATTAATTAATTAAAAGTAAATAACGAGAGTCATTTAAACAGCTCGACAATGTCAGCTCCTCCGGGCATAAGACGATATATTCGTCTGCCTCGGAGGTTATGCTTTCAATACTAGTGCGGGGAATTTAATAACTTATCAGACTTGTCCTGGTAGCATAAATGGTAAATGCACCGGCCCGGATAGCAGGAGATCCAGGTTCGTGCCCTGGCTGGGACAATTTTTTTATTCTGTTCCCATGCACTAAAAATTGTTATAATTATAAATGTTGGTCTTCCTCTAACCCCTCCCAATCCTTTTCATCTTCCTAATTCTAATTCCTAATTTTCTCTTTTTATGTTTGACTGACAATTGTTAAAAATTTTCTCTAGTAAATCCTTGTTTTTAACAAAATTTTTCTTTAACCACTAGATTCAGAGATTAACAATTAAATTTCAGCAAATTGCGATACTGTATAAATGCAGAGCCTTTTTGAAATTTCGATAAGAGTCACAGTGAGCTAAATTAAATAATTCAAAATTTGGCGGTCAGTGAGATCTAAATGTTTTGGTTGTTTTTGCACGGTATCACTGACAATATAATGCAATAGTGAAACCATTCTGTTCTACCGGGATGTAAAAACCAAAACAAGGTGTCAAAAATTAAATTTTTAAGTCCTGCAATAATAATAATGGCTGACGCACCATACTTTTCTTTTTTGAAAATTAACTCGAGGTAATGTCAGATATATAATCTTATGTGATGCAGTATACTAAAGATTATGTACCTCATACAACTTGTAGTTCTTTGAGGTTAGAATCTGTCGTGTTACATTGTTAATCGCGTGATCAGCTGTTTAACTACCTATAAGTACTTCATGAAGCATGGATTTTATTAAGCCCTTGTGATAGATTCGTTAGGGAAACAGTTATAGTAGTTTTTTCGAAATAAAACCTGTCGCAAAATGGATATTATTTCCATGTATCGCAATAGAAATAGACTTCGATGATTAGGTAATCGCTAATTATCCAAGCAGGGTAAACTCATTGTAGTAGCATTTTCGATCTGTGTCCAATGTCACATGACTCAAAATGATTAACGGCCAAATCATTTAAAAATAATTATAAATAACCCCACCTAAGATAATAGAATGAATATGATTGTTACCCTAATTGTGGGTAATTACTCCAGGATGACCTTGTTTTTCGCTCTGGTAAGCAGTGTTTGTGTTTTTGTGTGTGTGTGTCTGGAGTCACTTCCCACTGTTATAGGTCCGTCTACCAAGACAGCTAGCTTCCGTTTTCATTTAAAGACGACAGATCCTGATGAATATATATACAAGACAGGTGATCTGGAATAGTGTAATCGTGGTTACTAAGATACGGAGAGGTTATTTATTATAAATGATAATGAAGTATTATGTCGTTCGCCTTCATAAAGTAAAGTTCCTTTTGTTTTTTAATAATAATCTTACAGGTGAAAAGGTCTCTAACACACTTTCTTGCAGAAAACATCTCTCTTTTATACCTCCCAAGGGATTTTATTTTACGCTATCATACTAGTCATCCTTCACATCTGTAACTTTTTCTTCAGGCTTGGAAACAAGTCCTTGTCCACCGATTGAACAGCTTGCCAATCCTTCCCCCCTTGAAGGTTTCGAAGCTATTCCTATGCCCACCTATTCAAGACCCTCAAGTGGCTTGTCTAGTTCCCAGCATCCGATTTTCTTGAGTCCTCTAATCCATTAGATCCCTTACAATCTGGCTTTCGTCCTTCCATTTCAATCCTCCCTCGTTAAGATTTTACAAGACCTCTTTTACGCCTGGAAGCAGCTGAAAATTAATATCCTTATTCTCCTAGATTTCTCCAAGGTCTTCGATGCTTTAGATCATTCTATCCTGTTTGCACTCCAATGGTTCCAGTCCATCATTTCCAAGGGCTCCCAGGTGGTCTCTGTTCATAACCATCCCCGCTCTTGTCTTCTTCATCTTACCTCACCTGTGGCTCAGGGGACCATAATCTCTCCCATTCATTCCCCAGTCCAACCAGTATTGTTCCTGTCATATCTATGCCAAGAATACTCAAAGTTATCTTCCTCAAGCAACTTCCCCACACCGTCTCCCTTATCCTTATACAAAATTAGTTTTTTGGCTGAGAGGAACGATTGTGCCTCCACAATCCGGGTTAGTTTAAGGCTATTGTTATTGGATTTAGATACCTTCTAAGATCTCTTCCTCCTGTTACTATTATTCCTATTCGTTGATAGCCAGCCAATTCAATGATATTCCTCCGTAAAAAACCTTAGTGTGATTTTTCACCAACCCTTATCCTAGAAACCACAAGTTTTCCAAATTTTACGTCGTTCCCGCTCCATCGTTACACTCTTCCGTCGTTCTCCGCACGCTCTTTCTCGAAACTTTCGAAAATTCCTGCTATCTTCCCTTGCTCTCCCACTTTTCGACTATGGTTGTGTAATGTATGGTGTATGGACCTTTAGGATATACTGAAGAGCTTAATGAAATGTGTTAGTAGGTTTATTTTGGAGGACCTCGTAAATTCACCTGTCACTAGCTAACAAGCAGTGGTCATATCGTTCTTTCCGGTACCAGTACTTCCTTGGGGCCTTCGTTTGGCTGGTCATTGATTCCCAAAGGACTTCTTTCATTTTTGTACTCATTATCCTCAGATTAGCTGTAGAAGTCCATATTTCTAACACTCAGTCTCACGCTTCTGACCTCTATGTCTCCTCCCATAGTTCCACGGCCTTCAGTCGTTCCTTCCTCTTTCGAGACGTTACCTTGTGGAACTCCATTCACCCTTATGTACGAAGATCTTCCACTCTTACGGTATTCAAATCCAGCCATTTCATCTTTCTTTTCTCGAAGCAGACTAAAATTAATCATAATAATAATAATAATCAGTGATTTAACTTGTAATAGCTTTTTATTTGTTTTATTACTGTTTACTTTTTATTTTATTTATTACTGATTATTTGTGTTTGTGATTAGTGACTATTTTAATTTTTCGTACCTCATCTTCTTCTAATTTCGAACTTTTTCAATTTTACTATTATTTACTGTATTGATATAAAATAAAATTGGGTTTAAACTTCTAAATTTAACATAAAATGTATTATATAATATTGGACTAGTTTATTACATATGTATTATTGGTATAGGTACTTTATTTTGTCATTTTTGTATCTCAAGCAAAGTTGAAGATACCCAGACTGGGGTAAGTAATCGGGTTAAATGTTCAATTTAAGCTAATCACCATCCAGCTTGCACAACAATAAGTCTCATATATCTTGGCTACAGTTGAAAGGGTGAACCCTATTGTTGAAGTGACAATGTGACAAACTGGGCTAAGCGTTCAATGAAAACTTCTTGCAGTATTGTTTGGCATGTAAAGATGACAATTAATATTTTCTCTTTGGCCTCCACGGTCTCTAGAAATATTTATAAATATTTCTTCCGGTATTGACCTTAAATGCGGAAAAATAAGTTTTTACATTTATAATATTTATAAAGATTACAATTACTCCACATGTAGATATTTTTGTGAGGGTTCTGTCAAGTTAGATCCAAAAACCCAATTAAAAAAAACGAGTATTTTTTTATTTATCTGTCAACTTTTCGACTTACATTGAAAGCCATTTTCAGGGCTGTTAAAATACAATGTCAAAAGAAAAACAAAAAAAATAAATGAATAACATTATTATTTCATATTATTGCTATAACTAAATGTAACGTGATATCAAATGATGCGAGGGAAAATTATTAACAACTATGCAGAAAAATTAATTCACTACACCTAGCTATCATGAAAGCAAGAGAGGACTCGTACCACCGTGCCATTTATGACTGAAATGTAGGTTTTGGAACTTGTGGGTTAATTTTGAGATGGACAACGTACGTGTTAGAAGAGTAGGGGGTAAGAGGCGGTAAGTACAAAGGCAGAGCGGCCTTCATCAAAGGGGGCAATACGAGGAAAAAATATAAGACATTATTCCGGATAAGTAGCTTTAAGGAACTAGGAGACATGTTTGACAGGTTTATTTTGAAGGAGGGCTAATGGTTTTTCAGAATGTGGAAAATGTTTAAATAAGTTGAAGATGGATAAGCCTCATACCTCCCTTCCCCCTCCACCGCCCATGTCGTCCATCTCAAAAAATTTCTCCCAATTTCCAAACACTAACTCAGTCATGAATGTGGGATCCTGGTGACACGACGTCCCATTTCGCCTAAGTGATTGGGAGGTGGGGTAAATACATTTTTCTACATAGTTCTTCTTTTTTCCCCCGTTTTTGAACATTTTATACTACACTGTTTTAATTATGGAGATTCTATGTAATAATAATGTAAATAATTTTGTTTTTTAGGTTTTTTTCTTTTGACATTGTATTTCAACAGCCCTGAAGATAGCTCACAATGAAAGCCGAAACTTAGGCAGATAATTAAAAAATTCACATTTTTAAATTATATTTATTGGATATAACTTGACCGAACCCCAACAAAAAACATCTAATGATAACAATTACTGTTGAATAGATAATTTGTTAGGGTTGACCTAGCAATTGTGATATATATATATATATATATATATATATGGAAAAAAGCTAAGGATAGCTTA
>KZ807405.1:208181-219947 GCA_000696205.2 Oncopeltus fasciatus
TATATATATACATAATAGTGGGGTACGATATATATAAAATACTTACTTCCTCAGCAATCCTATCTTGGGTATCATAACAAGCTTTCTTTTTTTTTAAGTTTTTACCATTTACAAATTTCCACTTAGTCTCTCTATCACTCCAATCCTTTTAGCAGATTTTTTTTTTTTTTTGTTAAAGGAAATCAAGTTATTCGCGTTGAAATCATGTCGTGATTTTTGACAAATTTCAATGGATATTCACCGATCCCACCACGTAGCGGTTGAAAATATGACCCATTTAAAGTGTTATTTATATATTTTTCTGCTTGTTCTCTGTCATATGCAAAGTTTAATTGATTATTATATGCAAACCTGATAAATGGTACGCAAAAATTATGAATTGATGTCAAGAGGGAAGTTTTAGAAGCAGACTAGAATTTAAAATCTCACATATTCATCATTATTAGCTGTGAAAAATCGATTTTTTTAAATCTTAATAAAAAATTAAAGGAAAATATAAATTTTGAAATGTAATTATGTAACATTTATGATCATATAAAGGTAATTTTTCAGAGCTTAGTTACAGGTATTGTATACACCCTTTTATGTATGAAAAATATAAATCAAATTCGGATTAGGATTAGGATCAGGTATTAGGGCGATTAACATCATGGTTTTTACGCCCTGATTGTTGGGGTCTATCTAGGGTTAAATCTGTTATCCATTCTTTTAAATGTTTTCCGTTTTTTAGTGCTTGTTTACATTACGTTATATAGTACTTGGTGTGCAATAAGTTATATTCAAATACACAGACACACACAAATATAGATACAAAACCATTTTAAAAGCATAAATATAAATTATATAACTTAAAAAGTAAATTAACAATGAAAATTAAAACAATAGATAAACAATTTTAATATATCAACAATATAATACAATTAGATTTATATTGTGAATTAGAAAGGGATAGTTAATTGTTTTTTTTTGGTTTTTTTTAAATTCGGTATTTACACTTTTCGTTTCAAAAATAGTCCCAATTTAGATTGAAACCAAAATTTATTACTGTAATATCTTATACGATATTTTTTCTGATTTATTTTTATATTAAAGGTACGACAAACTTCATGGAACATAATAAAGTATATAGAACATAATAAAGTATATATATTGTAATATTCTAACGATCATTATGTTATAGCACATTTATGAGAAGCATTTGATAGGGAAGAAATGTACGAATGTAACTAAGATGGGTGAGCTCTTCCCTAACTCAACAATCTCAGCCGGTCTAAAGCAAAGTGTAAAAAGTATTACTACTATAATTCTTCAAATATCTGACTTGTAAATTTAATTTCCATATTTACATTAATATCTGCCCAACTTTATTGAAAAATAGGAATTCTACTTAATTTACTTAGCTCTAATTTGAGGGGTTTTTAATTATTGTTTTTGCAAACTGTCTTTCATTTTTTGAGCTACCCATAATTTATTTTTATTAGCTTTCCTCTAAATTGTTGTCCACATGAAGTTATAATAGCAGTTAAGATACATATTTTTGGACCCCAAGCTCTATAAACTCAATTGCTGTAATCCGTCGATGAAATCGTTATTAGGAGTGGTGGTGGGGGGAGAGGAAAGAGATCAAATACTTTTTTTTTTAAGAATTAGTCTCTCTTTTAATCACTTTGGGTCATGGAGGAAGGGTGCTATCTACAGGTTGCCAAAACATGTTCTAAACATCCATGGCACAAGACAAGCTTTTATTTATTAATATAAGCTTGCCCAGGGCAGGATTTACAGCCCATTCGCTCATGGGATCCGTTTCGGACTCGCAATCCTGGCCCCCTTTTAAAATATAACATTTTCGTTTCTAATAGTGACGTGCATGAAAGTTTATAGTATATAGTAGGTGTAAAATGTAATTTTTACTTTTAAATTCGCTGCACCCATTCTACCTTCCCAGCCAGTCAAGAGTAGACATTCTTTTTGTGCTCATTGATATCCATGGCTGGTGAATTAAATTTCTCTCACTTACTCCCATTTATATCCATGTCTAATGAAGCATAGGAAATCTACATAGATTACGCAACACCTGCGTGAGGGGGTGATGTTTCCATCATTGGGATTCCAGGCGAGGCCAGGCCCCCCACCCTGTCTCTTCAGGAGACACGTACTCCTGATGTCCTTAGAGGAACTCGCTCTCATTCCATCTTGCGAAAGGAGCTCTCTCTGCCTGCAGCGAGAGAGAGTACACACTTGGCATGCACACAGTGCGCCTACAGATTGCTTCGTTTTAGATATGTTAATGATTAATCACCTGAAACAGGTTTTCACTTTCAATAGTCTTAAGACACACACACAGCACGTACTCACATATTCACGCACAGTAGTTACTTTTTTTTGGCATAATTGGTTAAATTAGAATGTTTAGCTTTAATTTTTATAAACCTCCTCACTCTTTTACTCCCTCCCTTACATTCACAAATCACATATAAAATTATATATATATANGTTCGGTCAAGGTAGATCCAAAAAACACAAATTTAAAAAATGTATTTTTTAATAAAGGATTATCTGCCAACGTTTCGGCTTACATTGTAAGCCATCTTTAGGGCTATCATGAAGATGAGAGAGGACGTCCTGTCCCTAAGTTCACATTTCCAGAAACGTTGGCAGATAATCCTTTATTAAAAAATAAATTTTTTAAATTTGTGTTTTTATATATATATATATATACACATACATACAAATACATAAACACACACACACATATATATATATACATACATATATATACATATATATATATATATATATATATAATGAGACATTGGAAATCTGCTTAGATTACTCAGCTATTGCATGGCGAAGGATTTTTAATTTTCTTTCCTTGTCAAAATAGCAATGGACATCTTCATGACTTTTGAGATTTTAAACGACCATGGCTATTTTGGTTTTCTTTGACATGCTGCTCCTCAAAGATGAACACCGAGGTTTCTATTTTGCTTTTGATGAATATTCTCTCTCTCTCTCTCTCTCTCTCTCTCTTGTGGCTACTTATAACAACTTAATGATATTTCTAAATATTTATAAATACTTCTTTTTGGCTTGACCTTGAAGAAAAGTTAATTTTTCCCGAGATTTCGGACATCATTTGATGACTTCTTCGTGAGCTAAGACATTCCTTAGTGCCGTGACTCTACAGTTCTTGCTGAACCTATTTAATATTGGATATGGAAGACGTCTGGGCCGGCCATAACTCATTCTGGGATGTCCAGTAATGTGGCTCAATTGTCCATACACATCATATCTTAACATCAACTAACTATTCAAATATAATTACCTAAAAGATACAGAAATATATATATTTAACACTTCTTAATGAATGTTTAATTGTAAGATTGCTTTGGAGAGCTGAAAACGGATTTTATATGAGTATAGTAAGGGACGATAATATCGGAAGAGGGATGTGTGAAGTGAATCCAACAAGTGTCCTACATCTATTTGGGGTGTTTTTGATCCCTGAAAGGGGATGAGGGAGCTATAGAGGGGAGGCGTTGTCCGAAAGAGTCCAAGCTTCTAGCGCTAAACCACCCCTTGAGAGTAATGGCTTTAGTGGCCACTTAAGTCAAATGTCCCTATAAAGACCTCCCCGAGCCACCCCCAACGCCATTATTCAGAGAGAATTCTCACTGCCTACTCCGCTTTCGCTCATCTCTTCCGATTCCGTCAGGTCGTTTTTACGATCACTTGACACTTTGGCTTTTGGGGGTGCGATTTCATAGGATTTAGGCCGACTTCTCATAAGGCTTTTTATTTAGAGAAAGCCTGTAGAACTCATAAATATATTTGTTGAGAATATACTAACTTATTCTACAATAATTGGACTTGTAATTTATAATTTAGGTTAAGTAGTGCAATGATGGTTTTAATTGATTTTTTCGGTATTTGCTGGTTGAGTGAAGTATAATTTAAATTGGTTAATTAAAGTTTTATTTTTTATTTAAAGTATGTCAAATAAAATTATTTGATAACCAAATGGCAATAAACTTCGAAATTAATATCAATTATGTTCACTTAGGCTTCCACAGTCATCAGATGTATGTAAAGTTTTTTCCGGGTTGGACCGTGTAAAGAGGCCGGGTATAAATACCCCTGGATTTGAAGACAGCTCTCATTCTCTATTCAGCCCTGAAGAAGCCATCACAGGATGTGCGAAAGCTCGGCAACCATCAAAAACTTTACACGGTCCAACCCGGAAAAAACTTTACATANCAAAAAATTCTATTTGATCCATGAGAGAACTCTTTATTATGCACAAGTTAAGTGTACATAAGTGTTTATACCATGACGTGACTTAGGAAATTTATCGATCCAATATTGGAGAGTAAAAATAATTTTTTTTTTTTTAATATGAGAAGAAAGGAGTCCAAATTAAATTAATATATTGCAATAAAGATAATGCTTTATAAAAAAATTTGTTATGCAATATTAGTCAAAAATTACATATTAAAAGGATATTTAAGAGTTTAATTTCAACAGTTGATTGAAATCGCATGAGAAGAAAGAGGGCTTTAGTGAGGGAACAAAATTTATAATTGCAATATTTTCTTTATTATTTACTTTACGAAAAAGTTACAATAAATAGTTGTACAATGCATGTTTCTTACTTTACGTTTATATTTTGTATCATTTTTACGAAAATAGTGATTAAGAAAGAAATTTATGAATATAACAACGATGGGTGAGAATATCACATACAGTAAGTTTTTGGCTAGTCTTTACGGAGACAGAAGTGGTTCTTCTTGACTAGTAAACTTAATTTTCTTATTTATATACATAACGAAACATGGGAAATCTGTTTAAATTACGCAGCTTCTTCGTGTTGGACGTTTTTTTTTTCCTTTCTAGATATGGATCGTGTAGTGAGGAGAGATGACATACTAATACTCTTGTGTTAAATGTATTTGTTTGTATTGAAGTTGTGTGAAAATGATGCACGGTTTCCTAACGAAGGGAAACGATACACAATACATTATACTTGTTGACATATACTGTCACAATAACTGATAGCACTGAGCGATAAGAGAGTCACTGTCACGCCCCAGGTAAGAGCCCTTGAGACAAAGCTATTTAATGTCGCAGGCCAGGTAATTATCGCCGGGTCTCAGTCCGGCAGGCCCGCCAAGGAGTAATTGTACAACGAGGTAGATTTCACAGACGCCTATCTCGTGGGCTGCTCGTGACGTCACAGCAGGGTTGCCCGCTCTGCGGTTAGCCGCATCGTCACAGTGGCTCCTCTCAGTTCCCAACTACACCTTCCAGGGCCTCCGACTGGCCCCGTCCCGGATGTCGGCAGAGAGCTTTTAATCAGTCGGTGAAATGTCACCACGTAAGATTATCGGGACGGATTTGGGATGATAATTCATTGGCTACGGAATTAGGATGTTGTCTGAGGCGGGAATGGAATTTGGAGAAACGGTTGGAAATTGAGTCTTAGACGAGTCGATTTTGAGGTTATTGTGAAGGGTAGAGTTGGATACATAGAAGGGAGCATTATGAGGACTTTGGACTGGCAGGATTGGATGCATTGGATGTAGGAAGGTTTAGCGGTACCCCAGAGTTCTATACCGTATGTCCGAATAGGTTTAAGAATAGTTTTGTATATTGTGTGTCCTACCTTTAGAGGGTTGAGCAACTGCAATTTTTCAAAGGTCAACTCTTCTACCATTGTCAACCTTATCACCTTATTTACCTAATCATTAAATAATAATGCTTTAAAAATATTTGTTTTCGTCATTCTACCTAGAATTGTAATCTCTGCGAATTGTTCTCTCAGCAAGCCGACATATGCTGATTCAGGTATATCAGGGAGTCAAACACACTCCCATATTTCCTTAATAAGGAAATATGGGAGTATAACATTATATATATATATATTCGACTCACCTGAAGATTTGATTTCCTTAAGGAAAATCTACTAATGGTAATGAAGAAGATAACAATGAATGTAACCTTATTCAAGAGCCGTTCCTCTCTCGTCCTGTCTCGTTAGCCTGCCTTCATCAGAGATCTTCAAGCCCCTTCATCGTGACAACAGTCCTGAATTAACAGGCCTCGAGAGGCACAAGTGGGCTCCTTAAAGAACTAATTACCTCGACTTCTGAGCTGGCACATTCTGATTTTGGGAGTGAGTCTTCTTTAGGTACGAGTCACTGATTCCTTTAAAAGAAAACCATTCAGTTTTCCGACTGGGTTTTTTCAACGAAAATCCTCATGTGTCATTTTGAACGCGCTGGAGCCTAGAAAATTCATTTGGATTTCCTTAGCTTGTAATACATTATAAATATCAGCTAATTCATAAATAATAAAATATTATTTTTTACCTACTAATAATTTTATAAGCATAAAATAGTGCCTACATAATTAAACTTTCCCCGAATTTAACACAATTTTCGTCTACCCAAAGATTTTACTCATTGTAATTTTTTTTTATCGGGTTTTAAAATTAGAGAAAGAAAAGAGTCCAGATTTAAAATATTGTAATAAAAATAATGCTTTATAAAAAAAATTTGGTGAAAAAATTAATGTCATACAATATTACCTATTACAAATATATTTAAGAATATAATTTCAACAGTTATTTGACAGACAATGTGAACTTAGGGACAGGACGTCCTCTCTCATCTTCATGATAGCCCTGAAGATGGCTTACAATGTAAGCCGAAACGTTGGCAGATAATCCTTTATTAAAAAATACATTTTTTAAATTTGTGTTTTTCGGATCTACCTTGACCGAACCCCAACTAAAATCATCTTAGTATTTGACAGAGATTGTTAAATAATTAAATAACTTGAATACAGGCACTCAATTTTTTTTTACTTTTGACGCAAATTTTCCTATTATTTTTTACCACAGGTTCATTTTCCTTAGTTAGTTTTTTAAATACCAGAAGCCATTTTATATAAAATTTATTCAATACTAAAACTGATGATTATCTTATATTTAATGCGAGGGAATAGAATAAAAAATCTATCTGATTTTTTATTTTATACCCTCGCATTAAATGTTTAAAATTTACGTGGGATTAAATAACACAATAAAAGTAATAGTTATAATTGATTATCTTACATTTTCCTAAACACTTGAAGTCGATTTTCTTAATAACTCTAGGTAAAACTTTAAATCATTTTTTAATTAAGAAATATTTCTTAAAATTTTTCAAAACACAAAATTCAATAAACATTCATATACAGCTTTATACAGCTCTGATGACAGCTGATATTGGCTGAAATTTTAATTTATTAGGTAGAAAATATTTTTTGTGAATCATAAAAATATTTTAAATTCTAATTTACATATCTGAAAGATCCTTACAATTTTAATGGAATTCGCAAAAAATTCTATTTGATCCATGAGAGAACTCTTTATTATGCACAAGTTAAGTGTACATAAGTGTTTATACCATGACGTGACTTAGGAAATTTATCGATCCAATATTGGAGAGTAAAAATAATTTTTTTTTTTTTAATATGAGAAGAAAGGAGTCCAAATTAAATTAATATATTGCAATAAAGATAATGCTTTATAAAAAAATTTGTTATGCAATATTAGTCAAAAATTACATATTAAAAGGATATTTAAGAGTTTAATTTCAACAGTTGATTGAAATCGCATGAGAAGAAAGAGGGCTTTAGTGAGGGAACAAAATTTATAATTGCAATATTTTCTTTATTATTTACTTTACGAAAAAGTTACAATAAATAGTTGTACAATGCATGTTTCTTACTTTACGTTTATATTTTGTATCATTTTTACGAAAATAGTGATTAAGAAAGAAATTTATGAATATAACAACGATGGGTGAGAATATCACATACAGTAAGTTTTTGGCTAGTCTTTACGGAGACAGAAGTGGTTCTTCTTGACTAGTAAACTTAATTTTCTTATTTATATACATAACGAAACATGGGAAATCTGTTTAAATTACGCAGCTTCTTCGTGTTGGACGTTTTTTTTTTCCTTTCTAGATATGGATCGTGTAGTGAGGAGAGATGACATACTAATACTCTTGTGTTAAATGTATTTGTTTGTATTGAAGTTGTGTGAAAATGATGCACGGTTTCCTAACGAAGGGAAACGATACACAATACATTATACTTGTTGACATATACTGTCACAATAACTGATAGCACTGAGCGATAAGAGAGTCACTGTCACGCCCCAGGTAAGAGCCCTTGAGACAAAGCTATTTAATGTCGCAGGCCAGGTAATTATCGCCGGGTCTCAGTCCGGCAGGCCCGCCAAGGAGTAATTGTACAACGAGGTAGATTTCACAGACGCCTATCTCGTGGGCTGCTCGTGACGTCACAGCAGGGTTGCCCGCTCTGCGGTTAGCCGCATCGTCACAGTGGCTCCTCTCAGTTCCCAACTACACCTTCCAGGGCCTCCGACTGGCCCCGTCCCGGATGTCGGCAGAGAGCTTTTAATCAGTCGGTGAAATCCGAATATCGGCAACGCAGTAGCTGAGTGAATTCAGCAGATTTCCCAAACTTCTTTAGACGGAGATGAGTAAGAGTGGGGGAAGTACTCAGCTATCGTAATTATATTTGTAAATATCTTATATGCGTTTTTCATAAAAATCTGTTTTGATAAGAACTGGATTTTAATAATATTTTTCATAAACAATATATATATAAATATATATATGTGAGTGTGTGTGTGTGTGTTTTTCCTCATGTCAGTAACCCTGTCATAATGGAGTTAAATCTGTACATTCCATACAAATATTGTATAAAATGTACATGTGTGGTAAATTATTACATTATTTGATTATAATGTACAATTAACAAAAAATAAATAAAACTTTTTTTAATATAACCTTCGTTTATATATTACATTCTGTTGAAAATAAATAAAAACATTTTGTAATTTGATAACAATGTATAATAGAAAATAAATAACATTAATGAAAGTCACATGAGTAGAGGAGGTGACCAGTGACACCACTCTCAAAAAATAATAATATAGCAATTAATAACTAACAACTAAAGAAAAAAAGAACGAGAAAAGAAGATTGTAACAAAAAAAAAATGAATGAAATGAAAAAAAAAAAAATTGGAAATAATTTCAAATAAGAACAAGAAAAGAAAGAAAGAACTATACGAAACTGAATATTTAAATAAATATACGGTATCCAATATATACATTTATTGCAAACTCAGTGTCATAATTTAATTATGAATATCTCACATTTGTGTGTTTAATTTTTTAAAGATAAATTTTAAGGAATGTTTTGAATTTTGGTAGTAATTTGTTCATCAATAAAATTGCTTCTACTGGCCATTTTCCTTGTCTGAGTAGTGCTTTTCTTGTTAGTTCTGTCCTGTAGTCAGTAAGTAGTGTACAGTTGTGAATCAAATGTTGGTGTGTCTGTTCGTGTGTAAAGTCACATGGACAGTAAGGAAAATCTTAAATTTCAAATCTGTGAAGCTAACTGTTGACTCTACCATGTCCTGTAATAGCTTGAGTCAGGTAGAAGTCTGTCTGTGTGTTTCGTTTCTTATAGTACGCCTGTATGTCAGGTACAAATGTGTGTGTCTAGATTTGCGAGTACTGTCCCATCTTGAATGCCAATATATGAAGGCCTGTTTGTGTAACAGATGTCTTAAGTGTTGTTTTGAAATGTATTTGTAACACACTGTCAGTGAAGGAGCTCTGGATACAGGCTTTGCTGCTCTGTCTATATAATTCATTCTCATGTACACCTGAATGCCCTCTTATCCAAGCAAAACTAATCCTAGCTGTAGACAGACAGGATCGTAGGGGGACACTCATTGAGTTCATTTTAAAATATCCTCTTTGTTAAGTGTCTTTTAAAACTACCATTGAATATGATTGATAGGAATTTCCTTTTCTTTGGAACATAAATAATAACTAAGATATCATGATTTTTTTTTTCAAGCCTTATCCACTAATAGTCTCTTAGAAACTCATGCAATGGTTTACAAGAAAAAACTGATTTCCAAAATTTGAAATTTATTTTATACGTATATATATACATCAATTTAATTAAATAGTATATGACAGCTTGTGTAGTGCGTAGGTTAAATATTTTCAAATTATTTTGAAAATTAGAGAATGAATACCGAATTCGGCTACCATATTTTAAAAAGAAGGAATACAACCCACATATTTATGTTTTAAAATTTCTTCTCTAATTGTTTTTTTGTTTCAAAATATAAATTCCAACATAAATATTAATGTTTTCTTTTAAATTACGTTTTTATCATATTCATATCTCTAAAACAACCTTTTCCTTCATATCCTCCAAAAAATAATTTATTAGACAGTTTGCGGTTGACAGAACAATATGGAATTTAATTTCCTTGTTTTAAATATTGCACACGATAGAGAGATCACAGACAAATACACGAAAGACTTTTTATTGTGTAGAATTATTCACACAGAACTTATATTGCAAATTAAATTTTATTGGTGTGATTTTTTTATTTATTAAATAAATAAATAAACCCAGAGGGAGCAAACACGTTTATATACGCTCGTTTGAGCCTTCTCTCATTCACAGAGGATAATACAAGTCAGTATTACCCTGGAGTAAAGGTCCTTGCAATAAAGCTGGAGGGCGCTGTGCTTGGGGAGGTTTCATTAAAACCACCCTTCCAGATTGCTGAAGGTTATACCTCTCATACGAACGAGAGTGTTGTCATTGGCAACCCTACTGCCCGTATTTCCTCCCCCGGGGGTTATATGAGAAATATGCTGCTGGTATTTTAATGAAAATCCCAGGATAAACCATATTTGCAAAATAATATATATTCTACAGAAATACATTTTTAAAAAGCTTTCCATAGAAATACATGAAATAGAATAGAGTATAATAGAAGCTGCTTCATTGAGAAACATTTGTCAAACCAGGAGCGACAGTGTAGCTCATGTGTCTCGCAATCCTGGCGCTGCGCCATGGATGTTTAGAATGGGATGACAACTTGTAGATAGCCCATCCCTCCATGTTCCTAAGTAGTTAAAATAAGGGCTAACACTTAATAAATAAATAGATTTTATCGAGCCTGTTAGTTTAATGAAAAAAAATTACTACTTTTGTACAAAACGCTACATGACAAGTAAAAGAAAATACATAAATGGCCAGGCACCCCTTACCCCCTCTCATCCCTAGACTGACTTCAGTCGTTAATGAACTCATTCAATGATTTAAATATAGGAAACTTAAGAAACGTCTATTTCAAAATTGCTTAAAGACTAATGCATATATATATATATATATATATATATATATATATATATATATATNATATATATATATATATATATATATATATATATATCCAGTAGTGGACATCCATGGACAGCCGAAAATTATTACCAGCAAGAGGTTTAGGAAAGATATGAGTCCCTTGAAGCGTCAACTCTCCTTCTTAGTATCTTCAGCTGTGTTTCTGATGACGATTTTTACTGACGGCTCTAAAAATTAATTGTCAGTGGTCTGCACATTTTTCGATAGAGAAGGAACTCATAAATATTATAGGTTCTACAGCCTTATGTTAATACATATAATACATTATAAACAATTATTGAGAGGGAATAGAAAATAAAAAAACTATCTGTCCCAGCCAGGAATCGAACCTGGATCTCCTGCTATCCGGGCCGGTGTACTTTCCAGTTATACTACCAGGACTTGTTAGTTGTCTTATTCAATTCCCTCTACTAGCGAGAATCTACCCTACGGAGAAAGGCGAGAACTT
>KZ807405.1:251708-265620 GCA_000696205.2 Oncopeltus fasciatus
TATATATATATATTATAACTTAAAACAATTGGAAAGCTTTTTGAAATTATTTATTATTTAATCTAGTAACAGAGAAAGAAGTTGATCATATAATTTACATATATCTATATATATGTACATATATATATATACATATATATATGTGTGTGTGTATAGATTATATGTAATACCCTTATAAGGGCAAGGGTGATATGAGGAAAAGTAAAATAAGCTTTAGAAACTTTTTAATTACAAAAAAAGTTTGCCCAATTGTAATGCTATGTCAACATGCAGTGTCAATTATAAATTTTAAAAATATAGTCCACTATATCTCTTCATATATACCAAATAAACACTATAAAAATAGAATTTTCAACTTTATACAAATTCATGCAGATTTATTTTTATTACCGTTCAACAATGTAGTTTAATTGCTAATGGAAATTTCACATCCTTTTGCATAAAAATGTTAGAGTTCACTTGAATTGTTTAGTATTGTGCTATAGTATAGTGTTATGACTTTAACGAAAAAAGTCCTAGTTGAAACCTTATAACTTGTTAATTAAAATGAAGCCTCTTGAAAATGAACTTTATTTATATGAAAAAAAATTTTTAATTTCATATACGCTTCATCTGCTATATTCAAATTTTAATTTATACTTCGTTTCAAGAAAAAAAAAATTCTATTTTATTACTTATTCTATAAGATTTTTAAAAAAAANCTAACTTCTTCTAAGTAGGATCGTAAAGAGCTGTTGAAAAAGTCCCATCATAGTAACAACGTGAATATCTTGAAATACATTTTTAAAGAAAACACTTATTGAAGAAGGTATTTAAGAATTTAACTACGAAGATTGAGTTCCCCCGTACGCTTCCCCTAGTCTCTAGAACAACGTAAAATGATGTATATTACTTTTAAATTCCTTTTCCATGCTTGTAAGGTCAAGAAAAAAAAAATTTAATTTTTTAAGGTTTATTTTGTCCCCTTTCTGTCAACCCTTGAGTCTTAAGACCGTAAAAAAAATATAATGTAATTTTTTTTTTACTTAGACCTGTGTTATCTGGCTATGATTTTTTCTGAGTTACTCATCAATATTTCCATATTTTCATTCATAAAAAACCCTTAACAGAGAAAGTTCTTCGACCTGATATTTACCACATACGTTGTTGAGATGAAGTTGCTGTACAATTTAGACCATTTTCCCAAGCAATAAATGCCAGTCCTTATCCCATTTCAGATTTTCGCTAGTCTGGCAATCCTATGAGTTCATTTTGCTCCACTTATCATGAATCTCCAGTCATCGAACTTGAAGAAAATGGTATCAAAAGTTTAAAGTAATTACCTCTTCACATAATCTTAGGTGGTAACAACTTTTTTTAAGCAACTTCCTATGTGTTTATGCTTGTGTGAATGTGTGTGTGTGTTCTAAACTTAATAATTCCTATTTTTTTTAAATATTTAAAACACAGGATCAGAGCTGGGAAAAAAAAGTTTAAGCTCCGTCAGCACAAACTCAAGTACCGCCAGTTTTTAAGAAGGAAAATGAATACAGGACCCTCCCCTTAAAAACACATTACTCGGATTAAATTATTTTTTCAAGGTTTTAGCTCGAACGCCAGTAAAAAGCCCGCTAAATTACATAGGACCCACTAGATAATTAATGAGTCCTGAATTCCATAGTTCTGCAGGAATTATCTAAAGGGAACTGGTTTTCTTCTCCCGGAGCTAATACCCCCTCTCCTCTTCATTATTTAGGTAGTGACTCTCACTACTCTCTCTCCAACTCTCTCACTCTCTCTCTCTCTCTCACACTCTCCCTCTCTCTCTCTCTCTATCTCTCTCTCTCTCTCTCTCTCTCTCTCTCTCTCTCTCTCTCTCTCTCTCTATCTCCAACTCTCTCTCTATCTCTCTCTCTATCTCCAACTCTCTCTCTCTATCTCCAACTCTCACTCTCTCTCTCACACACACACACTATATATACATATGCCTCTTATCCTCCTCTTAACTATATTTCTCTCTATCTCTATTTATCTCTATCTCTTTCTATCTACCCTTCTATATCACCCTTTTCTCACTCTCTCTCTTTCATCCCCTTTCTCCTCCCTTCCGACTCGCCTAGCTATCTCTCTTACTTTTTATTCTCTACTTATTTCCTTTTACCCACTGAACCAAGTAAGCCTATTCCAGTCGTTCGGTCATTTCTTTCTAGTTTTCTTCTTCCCCCACCCGATGCCACTACCTCCCAGTTACATTAATTTTATTCTATTCGCAAGTGAAAATGTCTTATTATATAAGAAAAACTAAAATTACCAGGACTTTTTCTAGAGAAAATCAGAACAACTTCTAATTAAAGTAAAGGTTATATTTTAACAGACATTGGATGAACTTTAAAAAAAAATTATTTTTTTGTTAAGAAGACGTCTAAGGATGGGTTCGTTATTGATTCACAATTACCTTAATGAGAAGAAAAATATGGAAAATAATTAATGTATTTATTTTTGCTGTTTGATAAAAAAAATTGCAAGACCTCAACCTTCATCGTTTATGACCAATGATTTTTAATAACTAGTAATTATTAATATATTTAAGAGTGTACCTATTAGGTTTGACCGACTTCCCCCCCCCCCCATTTCACAACATTCTTCTCCTTCTGTTCGGCTTTGATTCAGTCTTTCATAGAATTGTACTTTTTAACTTCTTTTTCTTCTAGAGATTGCAGGAGTATTGATCACTTTAGTAAGGAAAGAAATTTAGTCCTTCCTGTTTCAAATAATTTTAAATTTATTAGTTTATAGTGCTCAGATTACCGGTGAATTCCATTCGAAGGCTGTTGAGCTTCATGGTTAAAACAAATACTTTTGGCATAATTAAATATTTAAAAAGGGTACGTTTAATTATTTTTTAATTGGTTAAATTTTTTTTAGGTCAATGTGAACGGAGTTTCAGTAAACCTATTTGTAATTGGACAATTTTATTTGACACTTTGTTTTACCAACAGTAGAGAATTTTCGTTAAAGCCAAGGGTCAAGGTTGATAAAAAAAAGGACAATTTAAAAAATATATATATTTTTATTATCTGCCGATGTTTTTATTTTACTAATTACCTACATTGCGCNTAAATATACATGTAACGAAGCAACCTACCAATGAGTAAATCGCTTTTTGGTGGGCTCTTTAAAAATAAATAAATTTTAAAACTTTAGTTTTATAAATAATTAAATCTCGAATCTTTAGGATGGCATGAAAGAATGAAGTAATGTGTCTGAGCTAAGATGTAAGGTTTCAATAAGTGAATGAGATACTGACCTCTTATCCATAAAAATGAAGAAATATCTCGCATCGGGTTGTTGACCAATAAGTTTTAGGGTGTATGGAATGGCGTCTAAGCTTTTTAAATGGTTGCTAGGAGACGGCGACCTTTCGGGGTACAAAGTCTCAACCACAAGGCCCAAGCTTTTTGTTGATATCAAATCTTGCAGTGAAGCTGCGAACAAGACTTCTGAAGAGGTTGTCAAACGCCTCAGCTGTGACAGCCTGCCTATGGGACAATGTATCGACACAAATAAAACTTCCATGTTCGGTATAAAATGGTAAGTGCGGAAGCTTGTATTTGTCCAAAAGGCGTAATAGGTAATTACTCGGAAATTACGATGTCCATGATTTAGTCACTGTAGAGAAGGAGTCTCTTTCTCTCTCCAATCACTCCTTTTGTACTGATGAAGGACTGCATTTTAGAGCGAAAAAAAAAAAAACGTTTTTGTTTACAAATGTGTATTAATTCTTCAACTTACAAGACCCATTCCTTGACTAACCTCCCCTCGATAAAATAAATGTTTACAACTAGAAATTAATATTAACTCATAATTATTATTAATAAACAAAGAGAAAAACCCTTAGTGGTGTAAACACTATGTCTAAATCAGTTATTTAAGCGAATGTTCATCTTAATACAACATGCAAAATTTACTTATTTTAGTCAGGTCCTTTATGGCCGAGAAAAGATTCTCATTTTTCTCTTGATATTAAATTATGACTTTTTTTTTTTAATGTCCGGCCTTCAACAGTTACAGCAATATTTTATGAAATTTCTAAAATAAATAAGTGTATTATTTTACTAATAAATTCTTCTTGTTGATAAATATAAATAACAAATGAATGATTGTACAAAATCTTGTTTTAGTATAATGGAGACCATAAAAAACAGAGAGATTTACTGAACCTGCAGTCCCTGCCTAGAGTGAGAGGTTAAAGTGAACATTTTATGTGCTTGTGAAGGAATCACCTGTTGAAGGCTTAAGAGGATTAGGATGCCGACCTTGTTAGTTCTTATGGGAACATAAAGGCTGATTCCAGCCGCTAGCTGGACTTTATTAAAGGCCTCAAGATTATAAGAGACCTTATATAGGCTCATTCAGGACCTTTAGGTTTTAGTCTAGCTAAGAAAAATTTTTTTAGAGGTGACAATGACTGACCATACCACACTTTAAATAATAATAAAAACTTTAAAAGATATTTTGACTCACTAGATAAATTTCATAATAAACATAATCGGTAAGGTAGAAATTTGTGTTTGTCGATGGCAATCCTAACTCTCCATGACATTTGTTTCCAGCTGAGAAATGTCCACATGATGGCCTGAATAAGCTAGTAGCCAGCTGTGATCTTCATGTAACAAGCATATTACGTTTTTTTTATTTAATTTTATAGGATTTAAGAGCTCTTGTGTTTGCGACTCCCAACTCGAGTTTAGAATAATATTGATGGCCCATATTGGCCTCAACACTTTCATGGATAACTTCGTCTTAATCATTGTTTCGACCTCATTCGGGCTTATTCATGATAATGTTTTCTATGATCCCTGCGAAGTAAGTGGATGCCAATAACCTTGCAGTCTCTGTCATGAATTATTGAACAATCCTCAGTAAGGGAGAATGAGATGTACATTAAATTATCAAAACTTAATTGGAATGGTTTCGTTCTCATTCGAATATTCACCAGTGCTATGTTCGAATGAGGAGGAAAATGAGGGACCCATTTTGCCGCCCTGTTTTACTCATGAATTAATTGAGCCACTATTTGCACATGTAGCAATGAATGTTTGCCTTGCATATTGGCTAGATCAGTCCCAGTTCCTGTTCCGATGACTTCACAACTTATTAAACCAAAAAGTCTTGTTCAAAAGGAGAGTTTGTTGACCGTAGATATTGTTCTAAGATGATTTTAGTTGGGGTTCGGTCAAGGTAGATCCAAAAAACACAAATTTAAAAAATGTATTTTTTAAAAAGATTATCTGCCAACGTTTCGGCTTACATTGTAAGCCATCTTCAGGGCTGTAGAAATACAATGTCATGAGAATACAATAATAATTGAATGTGAAAAAGTAAAATTTATATAGTTCAGTCGTGGAAATGTGAACTTAGGGACAGGACGTCCTCTCTCATCTTCATGATAGGTAGGTGTGGCAAATTACTGCTTTAATGATATTTCAATTTTTTTTCTTTTCTCAATAAGTTGTTTGTTTGCATGTTTTTTTCAAATTGGTTCTTTTTTCAAATTGTTTTTCATAAACTTTAAATTGTCATACATAGCTTTCTACATTCATACTCTTGATAACACATTATATTATAATTCTCTATTATACTAATTTCAAATATTACTGTATTCTCATGACATTGTATTTCTACAGCCCTGAAGATGGCTTACAATGTAAGCCGAAACGTTGGCAGATAATCCTTTATTAAAAAATACATTTTTTAAATTTGTGTTTTTTTGGATCTATCTTGACCGAACCCCAACTAAAATCATCTTACAAAAAGTCTTGTTTCCGACATAATTTATTTGAGACTGTAGGTCAGATTTTCAGCTAAGTTTTATGTTAAGCGGGCAAAAAAAAATATAAGGTCTTCGTTGTACTAAATATATGCAGTAAGAATCAATTATTCTTTGTGTATGTTTTTCTGTTTTTTTTTAATAATCAACATGGTCTTTGCACGATATGGGGAAAATTACCTCATTGGTAATTATTATGCGTAACCTTTTTCATTGGATTGGATACAATCGTTATTACAGTCGTACAATTATTTATGCTCCATCTTTTGAATTTTGTAAAATACACTTTTCATCTAATCTAATAATTCATATGTATTTCTAAAGGTAATAACGTAAAATCGTCATAGTTTTTATATGAGGGCTAACTCTGATTTGAAGAGAGTCTCTAATAATGTTATTGTTTACAAAAACTCTTCAAAAAACATCATTTCAAAGAAACTTTACACTTTATCCACTACTCAAATAGGTTGAATTTAAGATATTTTTCTATGTTGTGTATATAGTATTTATTACATGTTTTAGAAAATCTTAATTTTTTTCATATCATACAATTTTTGTATTGTCGCTTGTTTTAAAAATAGATTTCTATTTTCCATATATTTTATTCAATAAATTTATTTATTAAAATTAAAAGTAAAGTGTTGCAAACTATATTAGTTGAGGGATGGTGTTTGGGAGTGGGAGGTCTCTAGAGCCTGGTTCCGTGACAAATAAGTGTTGTATATCATTGTGCGAGTAAATGTCTGATGTCACACAGCCAACAGAGTTAATCAGGCCAATCAGCCTCTGTAATTGAGGAGCAGGCTCCGGCACTGTTACTGTCTGATCACAGTGAATTTCACTGCGTTATCACAGACCAGGGATAACACTCATCGGGAGTGACGGAGGACCTGTCGAGGACCCTTCTTTGCCTGGATAACAACCTAATTCACTATCGGAAGTGTATTCACTGCCACGTTTATTATCACAGGCGGATAATTGGGAGAAGCTATTATCCGTTTTGTGACGTCATTTCCACATCATCTGGACTCTAGTACATTTTGACTGTTGTTTCTGTAATTCTTTTGCAAACTCGGAAATCTGCTACTAACGCATGTAAAATATTTGTGTAAAGAGGCCGGACGTGTTATAATGACATAACAATAAGCACTGAAAGAATAAAAAAAAGAAACGAAATTGAATTTTTTAAATGCATATAAAAAATATTTTATAACCTTTATTTACATATTACATTCTGTTAAAAACAAATAAAACTTTTTAAATTTGATTTCAATCAATAATAAAAAAAAATTACATTAATAAAAGTCACATGAAGAGAGAAGGTGACCGGTGACACCACTCTCAAAGTATAAAAACTAAAAAAATTTGTAACAGCGATTTGTAGCAGTTTTTTTTAGGGAGCAAGGAGGTAATGAAGCAAAAATTTTAACATTCAAATTGATCCAAAAAATTTTTAATTTCTTAAATACCTATAAGGGAATACACAAACACACTATATACGTATATACACATATGACGGCTGTCAGCGTACGCGACGTATAAGCGTCCAAAAGTAGGGGTTGGCAGTGGAAACCCATTTTCACCTACACTGTTCTAGGGAGCTTAAAATGTCATGAAAGGAACCAAAATCCAGAATTCAAAAACTTAAAAATAAAGGTCATTTCAAAATCTGCAATTTATAAGTCTTACTTCGATTTTTTATCTTAATTTCGATTTAAAAAAAAAAAAAAAAAAAAAAAAAGAACTTGACAGATCATTTTTTCACCCCTTTTCTATTGACAATATTGCCAATGCAGTAAAGCACGTATTTTTTTCTAATAATGAAAAATAAGTAGTTTTTCTAGGGGTATTCTAAGCAATAAATTATTGTTAAGAGCTTTAAATGTTTACAAGGTTAGGCTGATGGATTAAACAATGTTTTACTTTATTTATTATTATATTTTGTTATAAAAAATGACACAGACATTCGCGTCGTTGTTAAATATAACATGTTAAACAAAAATTGTGAGAAAAATCTACGAGAAAAAAGATGTATAAAACAAGAGAAGTATTATAAATATTATTTCTATTGTGTTATTTAATCCCACGTAAATTTTAAACAATTAAATGCAAGGGAATAGAATAAAAAATTACCTTTCCCAGCCAGGGCTCGAATCTGGATGTCCTGCTATCCGGGCATGCGCGTTATCCACTTACGCCACCGGGAGAGCCAGATAAGTTATTAAATTCCCCGCACTAATGTTGAGAGTCTAACCTCCGAGGCAGACGAATATATTGTCTTATGCCGAAAGGAACTGACATTGCCTAGCTATTTATCGACTCTCGTTATTTACTTTTTATTTTCATTTATAAATATTATTTTTATTGTTGTATATTATCACACGTAAATTTTAAACAATTAAATGCTAGGGAATAGAATTAAAAAACTGACTGTCTCAGGCAGGGCAGAAACCTGGATCTCCTGCTATCCGGGCAAGCGCCTTATCCAATTACGCTACCGGGAGAGACAGTTATGTTTTTTATTCTATTCCCTTGCAATTATTGCTCAAGAGAAGTATTATTCATTCTTTAAAAAAATGTACATTATTCAGCTTGCACATTACTCTGAACTGTGTCAAGGAAGATGCCACTTTTTGCTTGCAAGCACAACTGAATTCTCGAATGAAGGTTATCTACTGCTCTCTGTATCTGAACTCCAGGAACAGGTCTGCAGGCTTCCGATATTCTTCCCATTCATCTGATCTTGTGTAGTGAGTGTGTGGTTGTAAACCTTATTTTTTAATAAATAATTAATGAGAGGGAACAGAAAATAAAAAACTATCTGTCCTCGCCAGGAACTAAAACCACAAATAAAAATATTTAAAACTTATTTTTTAATACTCTTCTATATTCTTCTGTCAGATTGGAAGACTTAGCGGGGTAAGAAATCGGTCCTCCTCGGCCTATCCACCTGTAGGTAAACATACCAAACCTGCTAACAGCTCTTCTTGCTTGCTACAGATAGTCTGCAGGACAATCTTCTTGTTGGAACCATATGTGTAGTCTTATGTGTAGGGTTACATCTTCAAGGAGCTGTGGAATTGACTCCACGATAAATCAGCTCCATCGAGTGGGCAATAAAAATAAATAAAAGTATAGATAAAAATATAAAAATAAGGCCCAAAGATTTCATTGCCAATTAATCCAAAAAATACATTCAATGGACCAAAGATGTTATCTGTCTACCTGGTGGATCAAATTAGAGTTAAGGTTAGACCAGTAGTGGCTATTGTGTTTCTTCTGTCTTTCATCACCAACAAATGTATATAATTCTGTAAAGAATTATAATCTGGAGAAATGCTTGTTAATTCCATAATGATCTTGTCGTCCCATTTACAAAACTGCTGCTTACGCATTCTATAATCTTCAGATCATGTTTGGTGGTGATTGTTGTGGTAGGGATGATATATTTCTTGCTTGTAGATTTTACCTACTTACGAATCCAGTTCGTTTGACCATTTCCCGAAGGCTGGGTTACGGATTCGACCTTACTCTTGTAATGAAACATCTGTACAACATAAGGATGTTCCTATAGCGTAGGAAATTCGCTACAACTGACGCTACTGTGTCCTCGTGGGATTTCTCAAGAGAGAATCCTGCCAAAGTAGAGTGGCGACACTCCAGACATGTATTATTCAGAGCGGTATCGAAGGGTTGAGACAGACTGGTTTGCTGAGTCCCCCTCCCATCCCACAACTCACTCCGACACACGAATTTTTATAGAAAGAGAAACCCCTCCCCCCTCTCACCACACCCTTCTTGTGGATCTTAAAGTTTATCTAAAATTATTTTTAAATCAAAATATTAATAATTTCAAAATAAATTTCCTAATAAATTCCCCTGAGCATATATCGAAAACTTATTAATTTCCAAGTACCACGGAATAGAATAATATCAATCTTAATATTATAATAACTGATAATATATTAGTTGACTCTTGATAGCCCATCCGTTACCCCAAGTGATTTGCATCAGAGATTAAAGAAATAAAAAAAACTAGGATTGTCAATTCATAAATAATTTAAAAAATACTATACCTAATTGCTTTAAAATAATTTTTGTTACTGTATAATATTCATTGACATAGACTAAAAACTCTAGAATCTAACTTATACATAAGATTTTTATTATATTCTAAATGATATAATAAGTATGTATATTTTTTTCGTCCTGTAATAAGAATAGAATAGTGAGGCATTCAGAAAATATAGATAACAGAGTGGATAAACCCTCACTGACTAAAAACGCATTTAGAAACAATCAAAAATAAAGTCAAAAATTCTATCGAACATAAAATTGAAGAAAATATATCATTAATAATAGAAAAAAAAGCTGTAAATAAGTAAAATATATACTAACATTAAAGTTATAAATGCATTAATGTTATAATGACATAACAATNAAATGAAATTCACATGCCCTCTTGATTGACTGAGCAATGTGAGTTATTACAATTTATTTAAATTAAATTAATTGATATCAATTGTTGGTATCCTTTATTCCACATAGTATATTCAAAAATTTAAAAGATACTTTCTTATTTTACGATATCCTTCTTTTTTTTTTAATCCTAATTTCATAATTTGAAAACAAAATAAATAAATAATCACTTTGGAACAAGAGAAGATTTCCCGGACCAAGGTGATGGCTGTTTAATTAATTACAGGGAAAATTGAAATAAGCCTGTTCATTAATAAATGAGATTAAACATATTTTATAATAAGAAGAGAATAATGAGTAATAAAGGGAAGAGCTGGCTCTAGACTGTCCCTGTAGGAAAAGTGGGGGAAATACTCAGCTACCATAGTTAAAATTGTAAATACCTTCAGTAAGAGGCATTCGACACAAATAAAACTTCCATGTTCGGTATAAAATGGTAAGTGCGGAAGCTTGTATTTGTCCAAAAGGCGTAATAGGTAATTACTCGGAAATTACGATGTCCATGATTTAGTCACTGTAGAGAAGGAGTCTCTTTCTCTCTCCAATCACTCCTTTTGTACTGATGAAGGACTGCATTTTAGAGCGAAAAAAAAAAAAACGTTTTTGTTTACAAATGTGTATTAATTCTTCAACTTACAAGACCCATTCCTTGACTAACCTCCCCTCGATAAAATAAATGTTTACAACTAGAAATTAATATTAACTCATAATTATTATTAATAAACAAAGAGAAAAACCCTTAGTGGTGTAAACACTATGTCTAAATCAGTTATTTAAGCGAATGTTCATCTTAATACAACATGCAAAATTTACTTATTTTAGTCAGGTCCTTTATGGCCGAGAAAAGATTCTCATTTTTCTCTTGATATTAAATTATGACTTTTTTTTTTTAATGTCCGGCCTTCAACAGTTACAGCAATATTTTATGAAATTTCTAAAATAAATAAGTGTATTATTTTACTAATAAATTCTTCTTGTTGATAAATATAAATAACAAATGAATGATTTTTTAAATTTAAAAAAATTTTCCTGATAGAGAATAGAGTTAATTACAGAATAGATTAAAAAAACACTACCATTTATATTTCAGAGTTGTTAAAATTTCATTAACTTTAGAGTTGTTAAAAATAACCTGAATTATACATGTAAAAATATGTTATAATGTTATTTTTTAACATTTATTTCTAATGAATTTTAAAAATAATTATTTACATAAGATTCTTACTTTGAGGCCCACACCCGGCTCATAGTCAGCTAGAAATTCAGTATTTTTGAATAATTCAATTCAAACTGATATAATAGATTTCGTTGATAGCTGGATAACAAACAATAAAGAATGAGAGATTGATACCTGAGAAAAATAAATTGAAAATCTTCGCTATTAATTGTTTAAAAAAAACCATTTATGAGCCTTGATTAATGTAGAAGGCAAATTTCTAACAATATATATTTCCAAAAAAATCACTTTAATGTAAGTATTTAAGAATTTAACAAGTAGAGTTTACCTTCCTCTCTCCCCCACACTTACAGCCAACATTTGCAGCATTATTTTACGCTAAGTTTCAGCTAAAGTAAACTCTGGAAACTGCTTAATTTAAGAAGTGAAAAAACTGATAAGAATTAGGCATATATTCGTTTACGGTAATCAATGAAAGAAATTATATAATGTGGCAAGGGACCAGAGGATTTTCCCCACGTAATATTAGATGCAATAAATATGCCCCAAATTTTTGTGCTCATAAGAAAATGAGGTCAAATATGGTTTAGCTCCATAGGAAGACAAGCAAATTCTCACCAAGATAGGACTTCTTAAGGTTAGGACTCATAGCTTAGATCTTGTAGCGAGTTGGAAGAAAATCAGAAGTAGCTTCTGAACACTTTAAATTAAGGATAATAAAACTGAAATAAGGTACCCACAGAGCCCTGAAATAAATAATTTGACTCGCTCAAGGAATCAAGGAGCTAAATCCAGCTCCCCCAGACGGAATTAAATACAGAAAATAATACAAATACACTTATGTCTAAATATGACAATGGTCCAAAAAGGGCTAGCCAAAAAAAAAATTAATAAAAGCGCGAAAATATTTCGCTATTTAATTGGGAAGACTACTAGAACATAAAAAGTCTTCACTGCTATGGGTGTTAAGAATAGGGTGGAAGTGGTTAAAATCTAAAATAAATACATTTAGAAATAGGCATAATAGAATACTTTATTTTCAATAAATAAATGAAAAGTTTTTAAATATAGATAATGTTATCGACTCGGAAACTAATTATGTCTGTAGTCCGAGTAAAGAAATATTTCTTCTTTTTTTATTTTTCACCATATAAGTCAATGTGATTCCCAGAACAAGCCAACGCCGAACATAGCAAAATTAATTTCGAGCAATTATCCAGATCAATAATGTCGGACAAGAGCACATCTCCTGATAAGACAACAATATAGTGATAACAACAGGAGATAGGTGTAATAGTGAATTACAGCCGCAACCTGGGAGGCCCCCACAGTGTTGAAGAGCCAACAAATGTTTGTAAACAATTCTTGTTGACATTCCCGCCAGAGCAGCGCCTCTTTCCACGGGAATGCTATATATTTCTGTTTACCCCTCCGCCCCTCCCCCCTCGCGATTTGTTAACTTTACATGGAACGAACCAAATAAATTTTCCTTCAAAATGCTGTAGGAATCATTTTTCAAATGAAATTCACATGCCCTCTTGATTGACTGAGCAATGTGAGTTATTACAATTTATTTAAATTAAATTAATTGATATCAATTGTTGGTATCCTTTATTCCACATAGTATATTCAAAAATTTAAAAGATACTTTCTTATTTTACGATATCCTTCTTTTTTTTTTAATCCTAATTTCATAATTTGAAAACAAAATAAATAAATAATCACTTTGGAACAAGAGAAGATTTCCCGGACCAAGGTGATGGCTGTTTAATTAATTACAGGGAAAATTGAAATAAGCCTGTTCATTAATAAATGAGATTAAACATATTTTATAATAAGAAGAGAATAATGAGTAATAAAGGGAAGAGCTGGCTCTAGACTGTCCCTGTAGGAAAAGTGGGGGAAATACTCAGCTACCATAGTTAAAATTGTAAATACCTTCAGTAAGAGGCATTTCTCGTAGAAATGTTATAGCTTAAATTTAGAAGAACTAAATTTTGTAAATTTTATATCCAACTGAAGCATTCTAAATTGTTTTATTCACTAATGAACAATGAAATGTCGAAAAATCCAATTTAGTTTTGTATAAGAAATATTAAATAGGAAGTTACATTTTAAATATCTTTATTAATATAACATATATAAAAATAGTTACAGGAAATCAATTATATTATACATGTATTTTTTTCGTATTCCTAATATTTACAAAGATATTAAAATATTAAGATTTTAAACTTTACAGCGGACTACAATATTTTTTATGTATTCAATATATGATAAGTTAATATCTGCATAAATAAGTCAAAAATCTCACTAAAATTTATTTACACATAGTCGAGAGACACGATGTTTAATGACTCTTAGACGCACTAAATCCACAATAAATGTACGTTATACATACATACATGTACATTATATATATATATATATATATATATATATCGTGC
>KZ807405.1:265639-289918 GCA_000696205.2 Oncopeltus fasciatus
TATATATATATATAAAATTTCACTCCTCACTGACGAAGGGTAAGGAATCCCCGAAAATTTTACACTTTGTAATTTTTTCTTTTTGTGTTTTCACTGCACTCTTTATCCCATCTGTTCTTGTTTACTATATATAACTTGAAGAAAATATCTTCAGCTTTTTACAACTAGATTTAAAGAATAATCACAAAAACTCAACTAGCAATAATTGCACCTCAGTAGACCTTCATTGGTTACGATATTGCCACCGCGCAAGGTTACGATATCGTTTCCCCTACGTCGCGGACGGCTTTCGTCTGTCCACCTCAATATTTCGCGGCAAATGTTATGAACAAACATCCGTTACTGTACGTAAAAGGCATTAATGACCCTAGTGGTTGGGATGCAATTTAAAAAAAAAAATCAACAAAATTAATCTAATTCTCTTACTACCGTCTTTATATTTATTTATTGACCTTAATAGTATAATATTACTGATTAATTGAAAATACATATCGTTTAATTGATTTCCTCAAGAGACAAGTTACATTATTTTCCCCTGCCTTCCATCTTGCAGGAAAATGATTTAGTGGGTAAGATGCATCTGACAGCTATATCAAGACTGATGTCAGTTGTTTATAACTCTAACCTTTGACCTCGCTATTTGTGTCCTGAAGGAACAGTGCCAGGGCTGTTGAACATAAACTCATTGTGTCGCCATTGAGCAAGTTCCAGGAGCTGTCATGAATGTTCAACAGGAGGTCTACCTAGTTCAAACTACATGGGAGTACTGCAAGAGGGCTTAGTGTACTTTCTTGTTTGCTTCGGCATATTATCCTTAGGAAAATTAAGCTACTCACTATACTAACAGACCACTGATCTAGCGCAGGATATATATACATAATATTACATCAAATTATTAGGAGAGTTGGAGGGTGAGAGATAGTGAAAGATGTTGTTATTGGAGTTACAAATAGCTTACTTAAAATTTAAAAAATTGGTGCAAAATTTAATTTCGTTTAATCCATGTTCCATAAAATGTTAACGAAAAACGCTTTTTAATTAAGATATTTACAAATGTAACTATGTTGGCCTAGTACTTCTCCCACTTTTCCTTCCTAGTCAGTCTAGATCCGAGTAGTCTTATTTTTAGGCTTAGAATTCATAAAATATTTTAAATAAAAGAAGTAAATATTAATGTAAAGCGTTGGGAGATTCCTGAAAAATATTTCAGATAATGTCTTGTTAGAAAATGTTAGAATAAAATGATTTAGCAATATAGCATATATTAATAACGAGATAATGTAATTTATAAATCATTAATTTTGCACAGAGAACTTTATACTATCCTTTAAGAGTTCATTTCAATTACTGTGGACGCTAAAAGTATTATTTATTTCTACCCATGAATGATAGTTTTGCAGTTTAAAAGTAAAAAAAAACGTATTAAAAATAAATATTAAGCCAGTGCTTGATCTCGTTATTTTACTGCAGATTTAATAAGATGTCGCCAGACGTTAATTCTCTGCATAAAGGATATCTTCTCACGTTCTAAAAAAAAAATACCACTCAATTATTTTATAATCTGGAACGACACTGGTGTTCTTCTGCGGCTAAATATTGAGTTAAAGAAAAGAGATCTTGCAGGTATTAAATAAACTTTCAGGTTAATCATAAAACTGTAAAATAATCCGTCTTTGCGATATGACGTCACTGATAGAATTCCATCGTAACAGATAGATTCCAATAATTTAGTTTTATAATCTCCCATACAACAACGGAGGAACATGATTAAAATTCTATCTACAGAAATTCATTAAATTCACTGGTATTCAGGTTTTATCATATCCCATTGAGGGAAACATATTTATTATTAATACAATTTAATACTTGAGACACAATGATGTAACGCAGAGTGAATTTGAAGAATTATAATTATAATGTTATTTTTTAATAAATTAATTAAATAAATAAAATTGGCTTTTGAACCTTTTGAGAGATGTGATGAATCGATTGTTATGGATTATAATATGAAATGGGATATATGGAGGGCGCCAGGCTAGCTCAGGGGATCCGTACGGGTCTCGCAATCCTGACGCCAAGGGTTCAAATCCCGACCAGGTCAATCTTTTATTTATAATTTAGAAGCTTGTCCTGAGCCACTGGTGTTTAAAATGGGGTGGCAACCTTTAGATAGCCCCTCCCTCCAATGACCCTAAGTGGTTGCAGGGGAGGCTAACACACCAAAAAAAAAAATGGAATATATACGTTGTTTGGTGATACATTCTTCTTGGTCGGCTTTCATTCTTTCTACTTTCCCACTGCTGGTCTACTCCTTCCAGAACTTCCAGGCTGCTGGTCTGCTCCAACAGGTGTAATGGTGGAGTATCCACAATATGGCTAACTCTAGCGAGGAGATAGTAACCAACTTTACTTGTTATAATCATTGAGTTAGGAGGGTATGGAATAGTTATATGATTAGGCGGATTTCTGAACATTCTAAAACTAGCCGGGCATTTCTTCTGATAAGATTATGTCCAGTGTACCACTTGAATTAGCAGGGTAGGTTTCAAAGTTCTAAAAGTTAGTACCAGCTCAAAGGTTATACCAACGCCTTCACACTTCCTGCATGCCATATAACAATGTTACACAAATCAATGGTGGCACTACTCCTTCACAAATTGCATAGTGAACTTAAGTTTATCACTCAAGAAGTAGAGTCACAGTGATCCTATTCGACTGTATTGTAAGGATTCATCACATGCCAGATTTTTTCTTAACTAGTGCACGAACATTCCGTTAGAACACCAGGCGTTCGGCATTAAATTTTATAAATATTTTTTTAAGTAACTAATCTCTTGGCATTATCGTACATTCTTATATTCTTATTTGAAATTTTTTGAAATTTATTAACATTACATTTATCTTAGGCAAACTCTAAAATAATAAAAAATACAAAACGGGCAGCATTTTTTGGATCAAACATGACCGTATCCCAACAAATTTTCTACTAACTGTCAAAATCTATTTTTTTAAACCTAATTAGCGAATGAGCGTGCGTGTGTGGGTGTAAACGCTCTACAGACCTCAGTGTTGAATTTTTCAATATTAAATTCAGTATAAAACTTATAAATACAAGAAAAAAAATATAAACCCTTGTTGTTCAGTGAAATCAGATCAATAGGAGTGAGAGATTACAAGAAATGTATAGTATGAGTTTTTAAAAAAATTGTTTTTTTCTGCAGTGGGCGTAATATTCATTTTTGAGTTATGAAACTCAAGACAGTTATCAATTTTTAGTTCAAGGGAACAGAATAAAAAATCTAACTGTCCCAGTCAGGACAATGTCATTTAAACAGCTTGATTATGTCAGCTCCTCCGAGCATAAGACGATATATTCGTCGGCCTCGTAGGTTAGACTCTTGACACTAGTGTGGGGAATTTAATAACCTATCAGACTGGTCCCGGTAGCATAATTTGTAAATGCACCGGCCCGGATAGCAGGAGACCCAGGTTCTTGTCCTGTCTGGGACAGCTAGATTTTTTATTCTGTTCCCTTGCACTAAAAATCGTTAAAATTTACGTGGGATTAAATACCACAAAAACATAATATTTATAAAATCAAGAAAGTTATGAATAATGTTTAAAATATATATATATTAATTAGGTTAAACAGCGATATTTATATGACATATATTATTAATATTTATCAATACTTTTTCAATGCTTCCAACTAGATATCAAAACCGACAGTCACTAAATATTTGATATCACTATTCACTATTATAAACGCGGCAACAGCTTGTAACATTCTCGACTTTGTAAACTACTTCTTAAATTTTCTTTTAGAAAGAGACCTCAAGTCTCATATGGACGGTTTTCTTCAAATAATTATTTTCTTCTTATGCAACTTGAAAAAGCTAGTTTATATACGTCAGTCCACTATCATTTTCTCGTTTTAAGAATTTTTTTTTTCAACAATTTATTTTTATCTATATTTTTGTAGCTTTACTGTTTCCAGTGTATCAAAGTTAAATGAGAGAATTTCATTCCAAATACTTTATTTTATCTTCGCATCTTATTTTCTTTTTTCTTTTCTTTTTTCTTTTCTTTTTTTAAAGTATACATTGTTCGACATAATTTTTATTTCTTTAATATATTTTTCCATTTATTCTCTAACTTTCTCTAAATTATGTATTAAATATGTTCTTAATTTATCTCAATACAAGTCATATATGGCATATGTTAATTCATGGACTGTTGAATGACGCTGATCCTTCTGTGAAATCCCAATACCTTAAAAACATAACAAAACTTGTTTATGAATCAGCTAAGCTGTGCAATGATTTACTAAAGAATCAATAAGTGTAAATAAAACTGTGATAGAACGCGTCTATTGTTTTTTATGTATTTTTTTTTTCCTTTTGTTTCCCAACTAGATTATTTATTGTTGGTAAATGCACATGGTATGACAAATTAATAAGATTGCTTGGCCTTCTGCTGACAAGACACATCAATATTTGCTATCTCTAAAGACATAACTCAGAAATTATTGCCTGAATGTGCAGTAATTTACCTTCATCGGAAGTCTGTAAGCTGAAAGCTAACCACATTTCTTGTAGTGCAGGACCTTAGAGTGCATTATAGCTATTGGTCAGTCTTCAAGTCAATGTGTATGTAATATATTGATCTTTTTGTAATTGTGTTCCTATAAATTTAATTTTGAAAAACTTTGCCACCAATTATCTATTTACCGAAATGTTTTTTTTTTTTTTGTTTTTTTTTAAGCTGAAAATCAAAAACTAGAGAAATTACCAAACAAATATCGAGCAAAAAACTTTTTTGAGGTTTTCTTTTAAAATAAATTTAATTTTAAAGTGTATGCTTTATTTATTTAAAATTAAAACCCTCTTTGACCACAATTTAAAAAAAAAGTTTGTTTTTTTATAAGATATGTTAAAATTACTGTGTTATAAAGTAAGTCAAATCAATAGTTTAGCAAAAAAGATATATTTTCTGTATGTATCTTTTATTTAAATAACCATTGAACTCCGTACATTTTCCAAAAAATTATATGACGTAATAACATTACTTTTGTCATTTTGGGAGGGGGGGGGGCACTTCATATTAATAGCCGCTAGGAATAAGCCCTGCTTCACTTTTCCAAAATTGAAAATTTAACACAGCTTTTCTCCGTAGCAAAATATTTTATATTTTTATAGTAATTTTGATCTCTCACATTTCGAATTCCTAACTTTATTTTTGGGAGAGCTAAATCCCTGTCGTGATTTGTTATTCATTTTTAGACATAATTTGATTCTTGGAGTTTCATAAAATTGTAAAAGTTAAAAAATATTCGGTCTGAACAGAACAATTAATAATTATTGGCTATTTTAATGTATACAGGTGACAAAAGTTTTAAGTATTATAATAGAAGAAAATCGATCACGTCTCTTCCTTAATATTAATACGATAAGTTGCGGATAAGAATAATTCTCATTGGAAACAAATAATGTTTTACTCAAAAACGAGTAACTATATTTATATTAATTATGTTGTTTTATTTTTTTATTTATTTTTTTTTAACGACAGCATAATAAAAATACATATGGAACACATATTGTTCTATAAGTGATATTTTTCTGCTATTTTAAACCAATTAGTGTACAAATAATTGTTGTTACCCTCAGATATTATGGCTTGAATATTTAAACTGTGTACAGGTGATCTTTAAACCAAAAGATTCGACTGAAACCAAATATTCTTTTTTAATAAAAGTGAATTGTGACTTGTAGAACTTTGCCAAGCCCCATTTACATATATATATATTTATATTAATGCCTGCAAATAGGATTAGAGAAAAAATTGAAAGGTATTTGATGAAAGCTCAATAGCAATATTGCTTGGAAACTTTTTTGCTGGATGGTTTGAACTTCATTATATTTGAGTTTAAGGAAATAAACATTACACCCCTTTTCAAATGATAGAATTTCTCTGAAGATGTTAGGGCAGATATTGTAAGGCAAAATTCGAGAATGGTTTTAATATTGCAACATAATAAGGATTATTTTATGGAGACTTAAGTGGCTTTCGGAAGAACACAAAATAACTCTTCATTCTCGAAGTCAGACATTATTGTGTGTAAGTCCAATTGTGTTTGTTTACATATGAGTCGATTTGCCTGGAAAATACTGTGGCCCCCAAAGCGCTTTCTGGAATATTTAACAGCACAATATCTACATTCCTTTGAGAATTTTCCATGACTGGAGTCTACCGGTGTTAGAGCCTGCTGGAATGCTCAGAGTACATACCGACCTCATCTTCCTGTTCAAGTTGATACATTTTCAGTACAAGTTCAGGATTCCACGCTAAGAAACTCCTTTCAGACTTAGACATACGCCTGGTATGTTTTCATTCTTCTACTCCACTTTCAGCTATTTGGAATTTTTGATCTGTGATTAATGGAGTTAGGGATCCAAGTGTAGATAAATAACTTCAAGTATCGTGATAGTTCAATTAAATTAGACTTGTTTAATTAAAAGGGTATTTATTCATCGTGATGACCAATTATTTGTGGGTTGAAATTTTATAATATTTTTTTCCAGAAGTTTTCGGATATTTGCCATTTTAAATATTACTTAACAGATATTAAATAGTATCATATTTTAGATCTAATTGATATAATTATTTGATACTTTATTCCAAAAAGAATGGTCAATACACATATTTTTGGCCCACATGCCTTCATCTGGCTATACTGTACATGGGACGACATTGAGACTATCATACGTTTAAAATAACCGTTGTGATGAGCGTTAGTTTTTAGAGATTTCTGAAAAAAACTATAAAACTATATATTTGTCGCAAGCCACTAGATATCTGTCTATTGCTTTTGTACATAGAACAAGAATTTTTTTTTAAATGTCAATAAGTTATAACACAGAAAACTTAATTGGTTATTACCAGATTTTTTTATGTTTCATGACTGAATAAGGGATCCTGGTGACACGATTTACCCTCTCGCCTTCATGATAGCCCTGAAGATGGCTTACAATGCAAGCCGAAACGTTGGCAGATAATTAAAAAACACGCCTTTTTTAGATTGTACTTTTTAGATCTACCTTAACCAAACCCCAACAAAAATCCGACCAGTGGATTATCTACTAATAATTTCTATATACAAAAACTCTTCATTTTAATTTATTATTTATTTGTCCTCATTTTGTTTTGTTTTTTTGTATTTTTATTTTGTATGTGATAAACGGTAATTTATATTTCAAATCATGGAAATAATGTGTAACATTCTCTATACCCTAAGTTTACTTATATTTCTAAATTGTATTCAAATTTTGTTTATCAAATTCAGTATTTAAGCTATTTCTTTCAACTGTTTATTAAATACATTGATGGCTAAAAACGCTCGTGAGAAAGTGGAGGGTTCGTAGCAGACCAAAATTTAAAATCTTTTATCTGCTTTATTATTGGTGTTCCAAAAATAAGTGTAAAGAACAAAACCAATAAAAGGATGTTTTACAGCTATTTTAAAAACTGCTTTTGTAAAAATGTTATAAATAACACTTTTTATGTTAATTACAACATTTATCAAGGAAAATCACATTAAGTATGTATTTAGGAATGTAATTTCTAATATTTAGGAAAGTATTGTTAGAAGGGCTTCCTCATTTTTGAAATATAGAAACCGATTTCATTATTTTGGCTAGGTATTGTAAATTGAACGAATGCATTTTTTTTTATCAAATGAGAGGATGAAGAAGGGAGAGTGGAAGGGATTTAAAATGATAAAAATTTAAAATCCTAATATTTTCGTTGCCAATAACATACTGAAAAAATTATAGAACAAAATATATAAAATTATATTTTACATCTATTTTGTAAAACTGTTGCTATTAATTACAAATGTTAATAATTAACATTTAAAGAGTTAATTATAACATTTATCAAAGAACATAACCTTAAAGATTATTTAGGAATATAATTTCGAGAATTAGAAATTTCTTATTGTATTTGATTTTGTTTTATTTATTGCAAATTTAAAGAATGAATTTCATTTTAAATCAGCGGGTGTGGGATTGTAAGAGAACAAATTTTCTAATATTTAAAAAAATTGCATACTAAGGAATTTATTTATGAATATAACAATGATGACTGAATACTTACCCCACTCTTCCTTCCTGGTCAGTATACAGACAATATTAGCTGACTTTCGTAGTACCCTAATTGTTTTCTCTTCGGATTATAAGAAAAAATTCATTATTTACTTGCATTCTGTAATTAGAAACGGTGAATCTGCTAAGAATACGCATCTCCTGCGTGACGGACTCTATCATCTTCTTGTGAAGTGACGTCATACCTTCCCCACGGTATATCGATGTTTGGATTTAGCGATCTCGCTGGCATTAGGAGGAAGTCGATTTGGTTTTATTGCACCACTAAGCAGCGGTCGTATTGCGGACGCCTGTTTAGTGTTAGCCCTAAGTAGACAGCCGTGAGGGGCGCTATCTTTAGCGGCAGGTCTGCTGACGACCAGTGGATGGGCGAACTCCGGACATGATCCAACGTCCCGCTGCCGTGGTCCGAGCTGTTCTCTCCACCCTGCACGTACACCAATTCCTCTTGCAGGCACTGAGTACGTACAAACCCATATGATTAGATTCAATATATACAATGCCATCTACAACAATGCATGGAAGGACATAGAGGTAGATATATTACATTTCGGTAAAAACTGGGTTCTTGAGTAAAAACAATCAACAATTATTATGGTGAATGTTTATTATTGGTATTTTATTATTTATCCTTTCAGGAGTCACCAAAATACTTGTACAATAAATTATAAACTTTATTCAAAAGGAGAGTTTTTTTTACTGTAAATATTATTCTTAGATGATTTTAGTTGGGGTTCAGTCAAGGTAGGTCAAGATTAGGTGGGAGAGTGCAGTGAACACACAAAGAGAAAAAAGAAAAAAAATGTTTCGGAGATTTCTTGCTCTTCGTCAGTGAGGAGTGAAGAGAGACTTACTTCTTCACTGCTTACTGACGAATGGTGTCTCACTCTTCACTCCTCACTGACGAAGAGCGAGAAATCTTCGAAAAAATATTTTTTCTGTGTGTCGACTGCACTCTTTCTCCCACCTGTTCTTGATTACTAAATATCGCAGTTGCAAGTGTTTCTGTTTTCTGTATGTACTTTCTATAACATTAAAAATGTTATTTATATACTTATGGTTCGGTGAAGGTCTGTATACGTTATTTTCAAGAACTAAGTCATAGGAAAGTGCTAAAAAAAAACCACAAGTTCCTGAAAAAAAATTTTTTTATTTATTTAAAAACTTGAAGCTCACGAAATAAATTTTCACTTACAGAATTAGGAATTAAAAATGGTGTTTCCTCTCCAGAGAGGAATGTTGTGGTGTTTCACGTTTTTCGATGACTTTTCGTTAAAGTGTCCCCGAAATTCCTTTTTTTTAACCCCCTTTCAAAAAGGTTGCGAAGGAAAAATTAGTGTATGAGTATTTTTGAATCGATGGGGTTATAAAGGTGATTTATATACATTCCGAATCTTAGTTACATATAAACTGGAAGTGGTTTAGAATTAAAATTACATATTTTTATATTTGTAATTAGTTTTCAGGTTAGTAGTTTTCGATTTATAACCATACATTTTTTTTGGTCAACGATATTCACATATGAAAACTTGCTACCATTAAAAATTCCTAAAATTTACAAATCCTTTTATTATTTTCTAAAATTACCTGAGAAAATAAATCCAATCCAATCCCAGAGGCGGAATTTACTTTCCCCAATATCTGAAAGTCTCTGACAAAATCTCTTTAAGAATATTTTTTTTACCTTGACGGTTATTCAAGAAATTTCAGACAGCTTTAAAGATTGTACCATATAGCAACTTTGGTCGAGTTTGGGAGACGGTAGTTCATAATTATGCAAATCGTGTTTCCACAACCCCTGTCGGGGGGTGTATGCACCCCTACAGGTAATGTTTGTTCATTATCTCCTGGACAACCTCCCCACTATCTACACTGCACAGAGCTAAGTAAAGTTCCGTAAAAATGTATTATAACATTTCCGAAAATAAATCTTTATGACCATGAATAAAATATATTTTGAAATTACATTAAATCGTTTCGTTTTAAGCGCTACCAGGCCCCTTTTTGCTATTTCTCAAGCTATTTATTTAAATTTATGGCAATACTTCTAATGACGCGTTATTTTGACGGACAACAACGAACTTCTAAGCAACAACATTCTTAGAACAATAAAGAATCGCAATAAATAATAGAGATATTTCAAAAAGAGAGGGGGTAAGGGAGGTGTAATAACAAAAAAAGTATTGCTTTTTCCTAAGAATATATAAATAAAGTCTCACATTTCAATTTTTTAAATTCACACATATTTTATAAAACTAATTAAGAGTAAATTATACCTAATAAATATAAAATATCGATTTTTACTGTAAGCTACTGAGTTTATATTGCACATTTAATATTCTAGTAATAACAATTCGTTATGAAACCAATTAATATTGTGTGCGTGATTACAATAGAAGTAATATTGACTTCTTAATACAACCTAACCTAGCAACCCCTGTATTCTCCATCTCCCAGATGGGATCTTAAAATATATCAACAACACCTCCTTTGAGACTTTACCTGTAAAAATTTGTCAATTATGTTTAATTTTTGTTAATTAATTCACTAAACCCATTTATGACACTTAATAAACCCACTACAGTACAATTTGTACATAAACATATTTTAATAGATTGAAATATTCAACATTCATACTTCAGTGTCAAAAAAGTACTCATTTTGGCACTTTGAGAGCCCATTTTGTTTTTACATTATGGATTTGGATTACTTAACAAAAGAAAAACTTTATCAGACCTGTGTAATAAAATTTTTCCAAAAAACAATATTGGATATGCGAAATATCCATTATCCATCGAAGTGACTTGAACCCGAAAATGGTATATTAAAAAGCTCTTTAGATATTTCTAGTTTTTTTCAAATACTGAATTTTTCTATATATTAACTTATATCCGTATGCATGAAATCAATCTATACTACTTATTTATTTATTATTACATAGAGTTTGGAGAGTGTCTTCAGCTTTATATGGACTACAGTTTCCAGTTATTATTCAAAATTTAACTAAAGGGTAGAGTTTGAAATATGCTGGAGAAACAAAGGAGGAAGACGGGGAGAAGTAGAGGATTGTGGAGGAAGGAGACGGGCGTAAATCCTCGAGAGCGGAGTATACAAACTAATTTCCAGAGACACGACTCGGTTATGAGCTCTCTCTCCCCAGCTCGGACTTATCTTCCAGCCGCTCCAGTCTCCCTGGAGCCAGTGATACAGCTTCCAGGACAATGTCTCCTCTCGGCTGGATCTGTCTGGAAACTGTGAAGATTCCATATAGTACAGTCGACGTTGAGCTTTCATCTCGCGTTCTCCAGGAAGTAGAATTTAATATGGAAAACCTGGAATACTAAAATAGTAAATTTGCAGTCCTTCACTAGGTCTATATGGCACAGTTGAAAATTATAAATACAAAAAATAAATACATTATTAAGTCAATATGTTCTGGAGCGAAGTATTTTACTAGGAAGCAATAAGGAAAACCAATGACTATTTATTTTAACTTGTTTAACAGCTGAGCCCCCTCAAAACCAATGGTCTCATTCTTAAGTCCAAAGCAACTAGGACAATATATACATTGTGATTTACATTCATTACCAATTACAAAATTGCATTATAATATGCAAATAACAATTAAATAAGTGAGTGTAATACAGTATATAAAAGAGTGTAGAAGTTTAATTTTTTGATACTTTATACATAGCACTGAAGAAGACTTAAAGATCATGAATAAATAAAATAATATGGTTCACAAGATAGTTTATATTAATAAATTATTCCCTCCATTATGATATCAATATGCTGTATAGCATTTGAAGAATTATTCCTAATTTTAGAGTAGATATTTGGTAGGAACCACAAATAATGTGACGTCACGCAGGAGGTGATACAGTATGAGCAAAGAGAATCCTTTTAGAATACAGGCAGGAGATAGAATATATTACTCGGATACAGACTGAAATATTTCTATACTCTCAGAATATGGCGGTGTAAGAGAATATCCACATATATGAGGCGTATTTTTGATGAGCTTACATTCCGCCTACGTTTGCAGAAAGGATATACACATACAACAGCCTTCCCAAAAGCAGTTCTCCTTGTCTCTTTATCGATTCTTTAAAAAATAGATAAATTTTTAAACCAACTTTGGAATTATGTATAATAATAAATTTTAGTTAATTTTAAGAAGCTGCAAAATATACCACATTTGTGGAATCATATTTAGAAATATCATTTCAATTTCAAATATTAATAATACAGTTCTTTGTAAAAATTAAAATCTGTTCAGTAATTTTTGTTTGCAATTTTTATTGATTTACTCCTGTAGATTGACAACAAATCAAATTAAATAACCGATAAATGGCAATTACATTTCCAGATATGTTTAATAAGATTTTTTTTAAACATAATAGTAATGTAGTTTTAAACTATTTTCTAATTTAGTATTTCAAAACCACCTAAACCCCATTCTGCTAGACTGATTACAGCTGATAATGAACTCATCCAGAACTGAAGTTACTTAAATGTATAAACACTCTGTCTATCTTTAAATTAAAAGGAACAAGGTATCTGGATTTGACGGAATACATTGTAGAGCTCTTTGGGCATGCTGGCCATGAGATGATTGAACGCTTGAAGGGACTTCTCATTCGATACTTGGACAAAGAGTCCATCCGATCAAGATGGCACCGCGAACTGTCATTGGCCCAATTCACAAGAAAGGAGACCAATTGGAATGCTCTAACTTCGGGGAGATTTCGCTCCTACCAGTAGACTATAAGGTAGTATCTATTATCTTGTTCGGGAGACTGCCGCCGAATGACGAAAGGGCTATTGGATCCTATCAGTGCGAATTCCACAAAGGGCATTCCACAAAAGACCACAAATATTCACACTCCGGCCATCCCTAGAAAGAGGAAGGGATACAATTTTCCCACCGACTATATAGTGCTTCCAATAAATAAGCTTGTGCACCCAAGTAAGTCAGCAAGCATGTGCCAAGTACTATGGAAGAGTTTAGTGCTACGTGAGAGCTCGATCTGGACTTAGTGAACCTTAGATCTTCAATTTGGGCGTACAACAAGGTGATGCATTGGCATGTCCTTTATTTAACCTATCCCTAGAAGTAGCAGTTCGGAGATCCAGAACACAGACAACAGTCACTATCGTGAACAGATCAGTTCTTTGTTGTAAGGATATGCAGACGATCTGTTTTATTTTCTGGAAGATTCAGGACAGTGAAGTAGCTTTTGTCTCCCTGGAGTCTACTGCTGGAATAAATGGATCTTCTGGTGAATGAAGTTATCACCAAGTACCTGACCACAGGATGGAACAAGAGAAGTCCTCATGAGTACGCACAACTTTCAGGTAGGAATTTACCTACCTTGATTAAAGACATATCAAGAGAAAACGGAGCTGCATTGCAAAATCCTGTTTCTTTAGACTTTGACGAGAATCGGTGCCATAAAGTTCCTTACATTCAAAATCTTCTCGGATTCGCCCAGTGCTCACTTATGATATGGATATCTCTTGAAACTTTTCAAAAGTCGCGTCGTGATACATATATAACTTGATTTTCTTATCATATCTGCTAGTTATTGTTATGTTACTGTAACAAAACATCATTAAAAGTATATTTAATATAAAACATTAACTATGTAACATTAACAGCTGAGCGAAAATCATGTACATCTTCTTTTAACGTCACCTTTCTATGTACCCTGGGCATTACTTACACGAAACTAACGAAACTTTGTACTGTTGATCAAGCATCCAAAATGTACTTATTACAAATCTTACTCCAATTTTTTGTTTGATGAGGATATTAAAGATGCCGAACAATAAATAAAAGAAATTAATAGATTTTTTGAGTGTTATAAAATGTTAACTTTAACGTTATTTTTCAACCATTCTTTTTTTAATTGAAGTTCACTACTTGTACATTTATATAATTAAATCTGAAAATATATTTATTTTACTTCTTATATAAAGATCAGTTTAATGCCGCTAATGGCTGTTAAAACCTTGAATAAAGAAAAATAATAGAAACACTACAATTTTATCAGACTAGAAAACTATCTAGCTTATCAGATTATAGATATGTTTGATAAGTCTCTCAAGATCATTAATGAGACATCAGAGAATATCAATGCATATGTTTACTTCAGTAAACATACACACTCATGTATGATAGCTAAACTCCTAGACGGTAAGGAGATAACAGAACGTGCGGTCCATGAGTAAATCGATAGTTGAGGCTTTGTCAGAATGCGCTTAACTTCTGCTGATGTACCTAACTTTACAAAGTATATTACGTCATAGATCTACAGTCTTCTGCAATACTTAAGTAACGATTCTTGAGATATCCCGTATGAAATACTAGGAAATTTAATTTTTCTGAAGTGAGTGTTTTTTACCCTTGAATTTGTATCAAATTTTCTGAAATTATCTATGTATGTTAAAATATTATATATATATATATATATATATATATATATATATATATATATATATATATATATATATATATATATATATATATATATATATATATATATATATATATATATATATATATATATATATATATATATATATATATATATATATATATATATATATATATATATATATATATATATATATATATATATATATATATATATATATATATATATATATATATATATATATATATATATATATATATATATATATATATATATATATATATATATATATATATATATATATATATATATATATATATATATATATATATATATATATATATATATATATATATATATATATATATATATATATATATATATATATATATATATATATATATATATATATATATATATATATATATATATATATATATATATATATATATATATATATATATATATATATATATNATTAATTATATTTATATTTATTTATTTATATATTTCTAAAAGTTAGAATGAACCAAAATGATAGTTAATTGTAAGGCAGACTGGTACAAATAAATGGCGGAACAAGTAAGAACAAGAATTTTAAAAATCACTTCTCACTTTTTTTCTCAATCACAATCACAAAAATCACCACAATTTTAGAGCTCTTCCCATTTTAAATTCCACCAAAGGGAACGGATCTCGACTGGTTCAAGATTTTTGATTCTCCGCTATGTTGAAATCTGATAATCCTGCAATTTCTTGAACCGCCATAAATCAATAATTTGGAGAAAAGAAATTCGACGTCTGATTTGAGGACAGTTTTAATATTTAAACCGCTATAGGACATTATTAAACTTAAAATAAGAAAGTAATAAATTACTTAGTGTGAGGAGACAATTGCATAAGTCGATACAGTACGGAGACAGTAGCTAAAGTGAGAGCGAGGGTTCCTTTTGGCTCTGAAGAGGGGGTTGAAAGGGGCGCACAAGTGAGATTATTAGATATGTCATGAATTAGTTACCTTTGAGTTGGAGTTTCTCTCTCTCTCCCCCCGCCACCAATATTGCCCTGATAAAGGCCTGATATTTAGGCCGAAACGTCGGCAAAATTTTAAAAAAGAAACTTAATTTGAATCGCACTAGGAGGTAGAAAAAAATACTCTCTTCCTCGGCCGGGGATCGAACCCGGGTTTCCCACTTTTTAGCTGGAAATTGTAACTCCGCTGAGTACAAGACGATATATATCGCTAGGCGGTCAGACTCGCAGTGAAGTGATATGTGGGGAACTTGAAAATATTATCAGCTCCCTCGGTGGTGTAACCAACTGGTTAGCGCACCCACCCGGAAAGTGGGAGACCCGTGTTATATCCCCGGCTGAGGTAGGGAGTTTTTCTAGCTGTCTGTAGGTTTCAAATTAATAATGAAATGTAATTATCATCATAGTTTAAAAAAAAAAACTTTTTTGGTTTTAATCGGTTTTTAATTCTTCAACACCCAAGACCGCATTCCTGACAATCCTATCCTCATGGAAATCAATTTTTCACATAACATAATAAAATTATGAAATTTTATTTTATTTTTACATAAAATAATAAGTATGTAATGTGGTCTTCAATAAAAGTTATATAAGAATAAAGGTATTATAATTTTATTATTTTTCAAAGTATATAATGTTATGAAATGTTTCTTGTTTATGTTACAGGTGAGTCCGAATCATGCATTATTTTTACTTTTAAGTGAGTATGAAAATTTTTAATAAAATAATTAAAATCAGGAAAATCTAAATATAATAAAATTTCTTATTGTCTCTTAGTTTTTTATTGTTTTTTTTTAGGTACTACGAAATATTTAAAAACAAAACAATACCTTTTTCCAAAATAATCTAGAACCTATTTTTATTGTTGTTCATGAATATTTTGAACTAAAAGTTCACCCAGCAACACATTTTTTCTTGCGAAAATTCAGAGTGAGTGGAACGCTAATTCATCGCAGCTTCATTCTTAAATATTTTTCTTAAGAAAGCTTATGAATAAAATATTATAGATCACAAACGTTATAAACTTAAACTTTACTTTTATTATGATCTATAAACCTTTTATTTATACAAATAACAAGGAAAATACAAAGATTATACATTTTTATCTTCCTCTAAATCCCCCTCATCCAATTTATAAAAATAAAAATAAAAATAAAGAATAAAAATTCTAGATATCAAATTGACAAAATGACAGCCTAAAATTCAGAAATACGATCTTATGTATTTGACTTAATTATGACTTATACATTTTATATAAAAATTGTATCGAATAAAATGTAAAACAAATATATCACACATTATGCATAATTTTGGTTTCGTATTTGCAAAAATAACGAAGAAGGTATTCACAATTTTTCAACTTTGCCTTCTACTAACCCCCTCCTCATCGATTTCAGTCATTAACAAAATTTTATTTGAACCGTATTTTTGTCTTTTCCAATATTAGATCCGTAAATATTTGTTGTAAACCGATACCAGTATGAGAAATCTGCTAACTGCAGAGAAGTCCTATTATAGCACCCATTCCCAATTGAACGCCTTCTCTCTCTACACAAATATATGATAAATACAAATAAATATATTTGGTATCCAAGGTAAATACATAGTCTGAATCAACATATGAAAACAATCCGCTATGGAAAAAAAAATAGATTCCATTTTCTAATCTGGAATATTGTCTAAAAGTTATTTTTATCTATATTAATGAAATATATTTATTTTAAATGCAAAAACTAGACATTAGGATATAGGGTTATCATAAAATACTCTGTTTAAAAAAAATACATACATTTAATAAATTTAAGAAAATACACCCTGGACAATATACCTCCTATTTTTTTCTTTAAGAAAAACCTTGAGTCATTGAGAATTCTATATAGATAAATCTGTCAACTAGATTTTTTAAAATAATTTCTATATATTATTATATAACTAAGATGGCAGAGAGGTTTTTTTGGTTGGAAGGGGTTACTTTAATTGGGTTTTTTGTTTGATTTTTGTTTTTTAAATGAAGGTTTGAAATATGAATTTTGCAAGGAAAGTTTCAGCTATAAAGAAACTTTTAAACAGGGGGTTGTTATTAACTGGGTTACTGTAGGGTTCAGAATTTATGATAGACAAGGATTTTACTAAGTATACTAAAAGGAGGGAATAGTGTCTGTATTACAGAATTATCTAAAGCAGTGTTTTATAAAAGGTGTTAATGGTTGGAGGGGTGTCTATATTATAGAAGTATAATAGGGCGTTTATAGAAGGTGTTATGGTAGAAGTGTTTTCTGTATTATTTATGTTTCTGAAATAGGGTGTTTAAGAGGAGTCGTTAATGCTAGAAGAGATATCTGTATTATAGAAGTATCTGAAATAGGGTGTTTTATAAAAGGTGTTAATGGTAGGAGGGGTGTCTGTAATATAAAAGTATCTGAAATATGGTGTTTATAGAAGGTGTTAATGGTAGGAGTGGTTTCTGTATTATCTGTTTTTGAAATAGGGTGTTTAAGGAAGAGATTAATAGTAGAAGTGGTGTCTGTATTATAGAAGTATCTGAAATAGGGTATTTTATAAAAGTTGATAATTGTTTAATTTTACTGTGTCACATAAAAAATTTATTTTCAATAAACTAACTATGTTGTGTTTTGTTACTCTATACTAAATATTATTCCTGTTAAAAACATTATATATTCATATAACATTTCAGTAAATCCCCCATGCTATTTCGTAAAGGTCGATCAACAATTGATCATCTCGTGCAGTTGGAAGCCGAGCTACAATATACCTTTATAAATAAACAAGAAGGAATCGGTGTATTTTTTTATGCAAAATCGGCATACGACCGTGTATGGAGGTATGGAATCTTAAAAAAATTGCACGAAATGGGTTTTAGAGGTTCCCTCCCTACCTTTGTGGAAAATTTTCTAACAGGCCGAAGGTTTCAAGTCCGTGTAGGGAATGTGACATCCAAAATTTACGAGCAACTAAACGGAGTGCCACAAGGCAGTGTCCTGAGTACTTCACTATTTGCCATCGCGACAAGCGGCTTTTCACAGAGTCTACCAAGAGGCGTTAAAATATTTCAATACGTAGACGACCTAGCTATATTTTGCCGAAATCATGACCTAGTGTTAATTAAAGAAAAACTGCAAGAAGCAATTAATAGAATTTCAAGAATAGCAAAAACAACTGGTATGAAATTCTCCCTCGAAAAAACCAAATGTGTCCATTTCTCCAGAAAAAGAAATTCCCTAGAATCTCCCCCCCTACTCCTAAACAACAATAATATACCATATGCGGAAAATTGCAGATTTCTTGGACTGATTTTTGATAAGCGTCTAACGTGGAAACCTCAGATTGAGCAACTTCGCGAAAAATGTTATAAAAAATTAAATTTATTAAAGGTACTTGGTTGAACAAAATGGGGCTCAGACAGAACCACTATGCTCAAAGTGTACAACACAGTCGTCTGTACAAAAATTGACTACGGGTCATTTATATATGGCTCGGGCAAAGCAACAGTACTGATGCGCCTCGATGCCCTCCATCATTCTGGAATACGGACTGCCACTGGTGNCAGTCGTCTGTACAAAAATTGACTACGGGTCATTTATATATGGCTCGGCCAAAGCAACAGTACTGATGCGCCTCGATGCCCTCCATCATTCTGGAATACGGACTCTGCCACTGGTGCATTTTGCACTAGCCCAGTGCTGTCACTTTGCGCCGATGCTGGAATCCCTCCACTTCTATTTAGACGACAAATTCTCGCTGTTTCCTACGCTTCTAGAATATATTTCAATCCATCTAACCCTGCCTATCCCTACTTATTTAGACCAAAATTTTTTACAAAATTCGATACAAACAATGCCGCTACAAAACCACTATCCTACAGGATATCTGCTGCTTTACTTTCAATTAAAAAAGTCAAAATAGAATATAAACTTATTCATATACCTCCTTGGAAGAGAGCGAGACCAAAATTTAATTTTTCACTGTCCAATTTAAAAAAACACGAAACTTCTGCTGACACTTATTGTAATAAGTTTGAGGACATATTGCGTGGTTAGACAGATTATGAGCTCATTTACACCGATGGATCTAGAAATGAAGAAGCAACAGGCTATTCAGTTGTCACATCAAATGCTACTTACAAATCTAGACTTCACAAAAATTCAAATATATATACCGCCGAGTTATGCGCTATTTCCTCCGGACTGTATAAGTGCATGTCTACTCCAAAGGTTAATATTGTTGTAGCTACGGACTTTTTGGGCGCCTGGCAAGGGTTAGACGATATGTACTCAAATCACCCAGGGATTGCATCAGTGCAAGAAAGAGTAACGATGCTATCTGAAATAGGAAAGTCAGTCTTAATGCTATGGACCCCAAGCCATGTTGGCATCACAGGCAATGAACTAGCGGATAAAGCTGCAAAAGCCGCACTGACCATGGAACTGCCCATACGCACAGTGGTCACGCCAAATGACGTTGCAGCACCTATCAAGAGAAAAATAATAGAAAGCTGGCAAAATATGTGGCGGGAAAGCCCACAAAGCAAACTTAAAACTGTCAAACCCACTGTTAAAAAATGGTCCTCGTCTGTAAGGCAAAGCAGAAGAGAGGAAGTGATAGTAACTCGTTTGCGAATAGGACACTGTAAAGCCACTCACGGACATCTTATATCAAAAGAAGAAGCACCAAAATGCCACCTCTGTCATGACCCACTCTCAGTTGCTCACATACTCATAGATTGTCCTGCATATCACCACCTGACCCAAAAATTTAACCTACCCTCAACAATAGAAGCACTACTAGGAGATAATACTACAAACATAGATAATTTAATAAAGTACTTAAAAGAAATTGGATATTATAATAAAATATAGCTTACAACCTATCACATGACTAACAGCAAAAAATAACAATAAAACACTTCCCAGGCGCTGATAACCTAGCTGTTGAGCGCCTTTAAAAAAAAAAAAAAAAAAAAAAAAAAAAAAAAAAAAAATTCCCCATGCTAATTCGTCGGATTTTGATATATAACTAACATAGTATTTAAATTTGCATTTCAAAGCGATATGCCTAATTTCATTAACAAAAACGACTAATTGCGTCTTTTTAGCCTTTGAGTTAAAAATGTATGGTATAAATAAACCTCCACTTCTATATTTTAAATTTAACTGCTTAACTTTTAAAATCAATAAATAAACCACTATTGACTTTCATTAATTTAAAACAAATATTACTCCCGCTACAACGAAAAATCCTTTTACACTCACAGCTGACTTTGCTGGTTATTCCCCGCTCCTATTGGTCTGATTTGGCACAACAACGAATTTAGCCTTTTGTTTGTACAGCTGCATGTAAGATTTCATCAGGAATGAAATGAAAAATGTCACCAGTAGAGCGTGTTGGTATCTAGTAAGTAGAATTGGAGAAGGAATAGGATTAGGTATATGTTATGGGATTTTTGATTCTCGTTTATTTGGAAGTACCATAATGGGGTAAAGTTAAAGAAACTTCAGACACAAAATACAAAAACTGGTTGCTAGAGTCATATCTAATTACCCAATCTTAGGTTGGGTTATCTATCCAAGATCTCACCTTTCATGAACGGATGGGTTATCTATAGGTAAACACCCTTTTATAAACATCCACGGCTCAGAATAATATTTTATATTTCTATAAAACATGACCAAGTTGGGTCTCAAACCCGCACCGCCAGGCTTCAGACAATCGTACGGATTACCATTGACGTCCAATTATCACACAAAAATAATAATGACCCACGTATATTATTATGTGAATGGTAAAATATAAACCCTACTTCTGTTATTTTAACCTCAAAAATTAATTTCCAACCAATATACATTTGATAACCTTTTGTGAAGAATGATTGCACTTTTCTGAGGTAGAAAAAACTTCAAGCTCAAGTAAGTCGTAAGGACTTCAAATAATAATTAGGGAAAACTAAATTAAAATTAACTTTACGATATAAAATATTTTTTTGTAAATTAAATTTTATAAATGTCATAAAAATTTATTTTACTAATTTTAATTTTGTAATAAATGTTGAGTGTGATCATTTCTATTATTACATGAGTGATATTATATGCATTTTATTAAAAGATACAATTTTCAAATGTTTATGCATATTTAAATTTTTAAAAATATATATAATATCCATTCTTAAAAACCGTAAAATTGGTCCTGTTCCAACGTATCATTATTTATAATGGTGTGGCTCAAACCACACAATATAAGCTATATAATTAATTAAGTCAAAGAAGAAAATACAGCATTCCTTTCTCTGATAAGAATGCTATGGAAATGTCTGCTTTCATCTGATTGGCCTCAAGAATATCACTAGAAAAAAATAATTAAAGAACTCTTTTCAAACTTCATGAAAAATAAGCCTTTTTTCTGCTATATACATATATATATATATATATGCTTCAGATTCTTAAAATTAATAGATCAACGTTCAATGAACTAGTTATCTTCAGTAAGACAAATTAATAATATCTTCCCAGATATTTCTCAAACAATAATGTATTTTAAGGATGAAGTAAATATTTCGAAAGGACTTTCAGGATGAGGATTCGAAAGGGAGCCTTCATAACCTGATGCAATGCAAAGGGAATTCAGGATGTAAACAATTCCGGGCCGAGAAGCGGCGACCTGCATATTACACGGCACAAAATCCTCAAAAGACAGTTTTAACATTTCATGAGGGCGAGTGGGAAGAGAGTGATCACATGAAGGATAACGTGAAGTCTCTTATCAACTTCTCCATTTGAAAGTCAATATCGAAGTAATCCTCCACCTCTTACGAGAGGCACAGCAAGGTGTACCTCCAGCAGTTGAGTGTGAGAGAAACACACCAGATTTTATACGGCACAGCGAGGTGTGGAGTTCTAGAAATGAAGTTTAAAGAGAGGCACCATTCCATCTGAGACGCAATAATCTAGATCCTTGGTATTGAAGTGTGAGAAAAAGACACTAGATTATAGAGTAATATTTAGCACTGATATTTGACGGAAAACCAACGGTTCATATAAGAGACAGTAATGAGTATATTAGGTACTGAAGTTTGTCAGAAAAGCATCAGTTCATGTAAGAGACAGTAATGAATACCTATGATATATGTAGGTATTAAGTAACAGAAAGACACATGTTTATGATTTCCACTGTAAAGTGTATATCTATGTACTACAAAAGTTTACCAGAAAGCCCACATTCTATACAAGACGCTGTTATATGTATCTTAGGTACTGAATTTTGTCAGAAAAGCATCAGTTTATGTAAGAGACAGTAATGTATATCAGTAGAGAATTTTTTGTATAAAAAAGACTGATTCATCAACATTTGATCCATCATATACCCTGTTGCCTTCATGATAGCCCTGAAGATGGCTTGCAATGTAAGCCGAAACGTCAGCAGATAATAAAAAATACTTTTTTTTTTTCTTTTTTTTTTTAATGAATCAACCTTGACTAAACCCCACTAAATTCTCAACTATTGTATATATATTTAGTACTGAAGTTTTGCAGTTAGGTAGAAGTTTATATAAGATACAGTAATGTATTTCTTTGTTACTGCAGTTTGAGAAAAAGGAACCGGCTTACATAAGACAAAGCTATGAGTATTTTTAGTACTTACTTTTCGAGAAAGGCAGCAATTTATAATTCAGATACAGATACATACTATATATATTTAGTACTTAAGTTTTGTTGATAGGAAGAATTTTATGTAAGACACAGTAATGTATTTCTTTGTTACTGCAGTTTGACAAAAAACGATCAGTTTATATAAGACAGTGCAATGACATTATTTAGTAATTACATTTCCAGAAAGGCAGCAATTTTCATTACAGTACAATTACAGTCAATACATTGCAAGTTAAAATATGTTGTTTTTTTGTTAGTTATTTTTTTGTTTTTTTACTTGTGATGATTTTCATGTAGGAACTTTCGTGATGGAGTACGATAGGATAAAGACAAAAACAATTTATTGCGCAACTAATTTCGCATTCTTGGACGCCTCTTCAGATGTTTTAACTTAAGTGCACTTGGACAGGTACCATCCTTGCTTCAACTTGACTACGTCAAAGCTAGCAAAGAAAATGATGAAAGTTGTCTGAACCAAATTGTTTTCTCTTTTGAGTCGAATATTTGATATTATACTATATTAGTGAAATTTCTCATATCTGTTTCAATAAATCTTGGTGGAGAACATAGCACTTTAATGTCAAGTTTCATTCTTTCTAAGTAGAAATCGAACCCGATTTAACTTTTTTAAATGGAATGTTTTAACCGTAGAGGTTATTGATAGAGAATTACATACAGAAATACATGTTCACGTAGGCTTCCACAGTCATCAGATGTATGTAAAGTTTTTTCCGGGTTGGACCGTGTAAAGTTTTTTATGGTTGCCGAGCTTTCGCACATCCTGTGATGGCTTCTTCAGGGCTGAATAGAGAATGAGAGCTGTCTTCAAATCCAGGGGTATTTATACCCGGCGCTGTCCGGTCCTTGGGCGAAGCCTGTCTTCCCATTGGTTGATCCTGTTTTCCTGCTCGCTGATTGGCTGGATCCTCTTATCGATTGGTTGGACCCTCTTATCGATTGGTTGGACCCTCTTATCGATTGGTT
>KZ807405.1:317595-341118 GCA_000696205.2 Oncopeltus fasciatus
CCCCCCCCCTTATAGGAATGAGGAAGTCCGACGTTCGCAGCCGACAGATTGTCTCCTTTTACAAAAATCTGCGAATATTAGAACCCCCCCTCATTGTGCAACCATTTTTTTTTTGTTGCTTTTAAAAGTATATTTCCTTCCAATAAAGAGTTCATTCAGGAATAAACACTTTATCATGAACAACAGATGGAACCCATAAATTCAAATATTAATTTTTTATCTAACCTCCCTTCAACTGTTTATCTATAATCTATAAGTTACCATCCCATTCTAAACATACACATCTTTTGCAAGTTGTATTTCTCAATAAGAACTTGTCCTAGGGGAGAATTGAACCCAAAGCACCAAAATTGAGAGACCCCAGTGGATCTCTTTTGCTACTCCGGTGCTCAAAATTTAATTTATCAAACATTTTCTTAATATATACAGTTTATATTTACCGTTTCTTTTTCCGGGTTGGACTGTGTCAAGTTGTTGATAGTTTCCGAGCTTTCGCACATCGTGTGATGGCTTCTTCAGAGCTGAATAGAGAATGAGAGCTCTATTCAGCTCTGAAGAAGCCATCACACGATGTGCGAAAGCTCGGCAACTATCAACAACTTGACACGTTCCAACCCGGAAAAAGAAACGGTAAATACATCTGACGACCGACAAAGCCTACGTGAACATACGGTTTATATTTTTATTTGTTTATCATATCCTGTTTTTTAAAATTATAATCAATAATTAATCTATAATTAATGTCCTTATAAAAAAAATATTTTATTTTAAATTGCGCAACTATTTAAAAAATACTGATAAAAGTAAAACATTTTAACAAATAAATCTCTTTGACACATCCATTTAGTCATATGGGTGTCACTATCGAAATCTTATGCTGAACAATACCAGGCAAAACAAATGTATAAATACTAAAACTTCACGCCAATTCGTCATAACGGGTTCACAAACTGAATTCTATGTATGGCGATATTATTGAAGGAGTTTTTCGAAAAAAATATTTAAAATTACATTGTAGTTAATAGGCTGTAAAAAAAAAATTGGATACAGGAGAAAACCTCAAGTTTCCCAAGAAAACAACCGCCGTCACCATTTCTTGGGTTTTCGGTGGGGTAACCGTTGGAAAAACGAGAAAAAAAAAATAATAGAAAAGAACTGAATGGATTTGTCATTTTGTCAAGCCAGGCCAATGAGTGTGACTTTTCTGTTAAAGAGTAAATTTCAAATTTATCCTTCAATGGAACCCCCTCAGAATTAATAAATTGTGCTCGCATAAAATTATGCGTATCGTAAGAACATGTAGAATCTAACTCCCGAAAATCATTAAATACAGTTATGCACTTTTCTAAATATTTTGTGTAGAGTTTATGCAAAGATAAACTTTTTTTATTTTATTTTAGGGGGCTGTATTTTTTTTAAATTTCTTCAACTCAATTGCAATGTTTTAATTACTATGTGAAATTCGCTGATGCTTAACTAATCCAAAGTTTCATTTGATTGTTCTCGATTATATTATCATACTCTCCTACATTGTGGATCTGTGCGTTGTAGACAACTTTTACTCGTTTTTCCTTCAAACTCATCAAGTAAAGAATCCATTAAAATAAACACATATAAATTAAATTATTCAAATTTAAACACAAATATAATTTTAATTAATATAAATAAATGCCCTTACTTCTTAATTAAGATAAATTAATACCCTTAATATTAATAAATATTATTTACTAGCTAAGTGGATTCAAAATCGAGGCTTCTCTCATAAGATCTCAATTGTTTCCAAAAATGAGCACTGACCTATTAATAAATATATAAAAATAAATATGTATATGTGTGTGTGTGTGTGTAATTCTAATTTTGATTTTTGTAAAATAAAAAAATGTATCGGATAACATCTTTATCTAAAGAAGTAATGTGGAATTTCTCTAAAAATTTTACATTCTTGAGGCCAAATGGATGACCCATCAACTAGATATTGGCTTAACTTATCCGTGAGGAACTCATAAGCTTTGTACTGTAAGTAGGAATCCTGCCCTTATAATTAGAATAGAGTGGTTACGTATAGATAGCCCATCTATGTGACGCTAATAGGTTACATAGCATAACATCCCTTTTTCCTCTCCTTTTCCGAACTATATCCGTTCTCTCCAGGATTTGACTGATGTTAAGTAATTAAGGGCACAGCCATTCAAATTCTGTCTTCAAAGTTCGACTAGAACGGCCAAATAGTTTCTTCTTGAAGAAAATCAAGCTCTTCCATTGACTGATCCTACATTTGAGAAGAAAATATATAGCCCATTCAAAATTATATGTAATTATATTGTATTAGACTGTGTGTGTTTAAAATAATAAAATTATGAGAATATTAAAATATGTATTGTAAATATCATAAAATGTCTGAATTAAAAAAAAAAGGTGTATATATATATATAGAGAACTAAGTCTATAATACTTNTATATAGAGAGAGAGAGAGAGAGAGAGAGAGAGAGAGACATATATGAAATAATCCTCTTTTGGAGAATATATTAATGTAGCAAACTTTGAAAATAATGAGAAATGAAGATAGAGTAAAATAAAGTTTCAATTTTAACTTAATTTTCTCCCTTTATTCTGATAGAGAAAGAAGAATTTTTTTTTCTATTCAAGTATTTCGATACAGCAAATGGCTGGCTGATAAAACTGACAATAAATATTTGTAGATAAGATAAAATGTACAAGAAAGTTCACAAATGTAAGAAAACTATCAGAGAAAATCATTAGGATTCAAAATGTCAGACCGTTTTAGGAATGAAATCTTGAAAATAATAGTGATGAGTATAACCCTGAATGAAATATGCATTTGCTAATGTAAACATACAACAGTAACTGGAGGTTTTAGTCCTGTTGGTATGAAATGTATATCGAGTAGTTTAGAGAATAACCGTCCAACGTGCATCTATATCTTAAAGACTTATCTCGTTGTAATGTGTCAACTAAATCTGTTCAGTTGTTTATACTTAACTTAATTCAGTATAAATTATTTGTTAACTTGTTAAATGAAAGTTGAAACGAGGCAGCAGTAAAAAAAAAAAATAAAATAAAATAAATAAATAAGTAAATGTAAGTTTTTATTAAGTATAAGTTGTTTAGTAGTTATTAAGTATTATTTAGTATGCAGTATAAGTTACAGTTTAGTTCTGCACACTGAGATGTGACGATAAACCTCCCTCGGATACGTACATCATTATCGCCTTGTTATGATGATAATTTATAGGTTAATTCGATACGTTGGCAATACTAAATATATTACCCAATAGTTTTGGAGTTGAGGTCGTCATAGTATTTAAAATGTGTAACAACACAAAATAAAGAAGATAATATAATACATATATCTCCATATAAGAATATAAATATTTATAATGCTTAAGAAATTAGTCAGGGTTTCGGCTAGGAACAAAAGAAAATACTACAAAATTATTGGGTAATTAATTTATTATTGGCGACGTTTCGACTTAGCTTGTAAGTCATCATCAGGGCAATAGTGTTGTCTGGAGAGATCTCCGAGGAAGGTTTGTGGCCACATCCCAGAGTGAATAAATAAACTGTAGTTGTACACATACGTCACTATCGCCATGATATTGACTTAAAAGCTAAGTCGAAACGTCGGCAATAATAAATTAATTACCCAATAATTTTGTCCCTGGCCGAAACCCTCACTGATTTCTCCAGCATTGTAACTTGTTATTGTTTTAAGTAGGTGAATTGTGTTAATCAATACTTATTTAGTATAATTTGTTCTTAGTAGTTGTTTGTTTTTTAGATTAACGTTAAGTATACTTCTATTGTAGTCGAAGTTCGATAGAAATCTGAAATATTTTACTGACTTGCAGTAATAATGTAATTATTGTCTTCCAGCAAGTATCCACTCTCTCTGTCCTCCAGGATAATTTTTTTTTTTTTTTTTTTTTTTAAAGGACCTCTTCATGAAGTAATACTTGAAAAAGAGATTGTGAGATTTAGACTTCCACTCTGGAAGTGTGGACGTTGATATTAGACGTCACCAACTGTAAGACGAAACGTTGGCAGATAATCCTATATTAAAAAATACATTTTTCAGATTTGTGTTTTTTGGATCTACCTTGACCGAACCCCAACTAAAATCATCTTAGAGTCATCAACTGGCGTCCTCCACACCTAGCCCACAATTTAGTTGTGGTTTATTATACCACGTAAATTTTAAACAATTATTGAGAGGGAATAGAATAAAAAATCTATCTGTCCCAGCCAGTACTCGAACCAGAATCTCCTGTTTTCCGGGCACGAATGCTACCACTTGCACCACCGGTACGAGCTAGATAACTTATTAAATATTGTTTATAAATGTTTGTGTGTCGACAAGGAAAGTAGTTATTGACAGAACTAGAGATATGGCCACCCTGACATCCCTTAAGTAAAAACTATTTTAAAATTCTAAAAATAGCTAAATACTAAAGTGTGCACAATGCGATGAATTCCTTAATCGGTGAAGAAACAATTTCCTACATTGAAGATATTAATAGTTTTGTGTATTGTCTATTTTTGGATTTTATCTCCTATTTTAGGATTTAATCAAAGGAGATTGTATTCGATTTGACGTAACAGCTATCAATAGCTTAGTTAAATAAATACTAGTTAAAGCCATACAGTGTGCAATGACGTAATTGCATTTAAAGTAAATAGTTTGGTTAATTTCTACAGGCTGTTGCTACTATCAGCGTCATATAATCTTTCAGAGGGTTGTTTCATTGATTGATTGATTTTCCTGTTAGGTCTTAATATTTTGGGGGGGGAAGCCCAACGAAATTCCACGAAAAAAAAACTAATCGTAGCCAATCCGTTTAGTCGGCTGATGTGGGAAACTCGGACATTGACGTATCACCGGCGGGGGCAGGTAGACAAAACATTCTTATCTGTTATCAGCTTGCACCCCCACCCCCGTGAACAGCTGAGCTCAGGGAAAGGGCCAGTGACGCATATCGCCACAGGCTGACTCACCCCCTGGTTCTCACCCCCCGTCAGTAGTCATGACCGCCTCAAGGGATGGCCGTAGGGTCGGGAACAGTGTCTTCTTCGTACAAGGTCCTTCAGGATTTATTTTTGCTTTAGTTTTTTTTTTTTTCTTTTTTTTTAAAGTCGTCTCTATTGCACTCGATTCCAAAATACTGCACTCTGCACCCGCTTCGAGCTTCGCAGTTAGATTGGCGCTCGTCCTGGAATACTTACCTCTGATATGTTCGGTAGGATTCTTGCTGCTTTGGCTTGCTTTATTACCTCACTGCATTGTGCATAAGCCTGCTTTTATACCTCTTTTCCAAACACCTTTAAACACTCTCTAAAAAATTTTATGCATCTTTCACTCTTGTGGATTTCCCATTGGAAAATAAACCTATTCAAGTTGATAATTTGACACGGTTTTCGACAAGGCATATCAGGTCTTCCCCTGTATTTAAAAAGCTGAAAATGTGATCCATTCTAATATATATATATATNTGTGTGTGTGTGTGTGTGTGTGTGTGTGTGTGTGTGTGTGTGTGTGTGTGTGTGTGTGTGTGTGTGTGTGTGTGTGTGTGTGTGTGTGTGTGTGTGTGTGTGTGTGTGTGTGTGTGTGTGTGTGTGTGTGTGTGTGTGTGTGTGTGTGTGTGTGTGTGTGTGTGTGTGTGTGTGTGTGTGTGTGTGTGTGTGTGTGTGTGTGTGTGTGTGTGTGTGTGTGTGTGTGTGTGTGTGTGTGTGTGTGTGTGTGTGTGTGTGTGTGTGTGTGTGTGTGTGTGTGTGTGTGTGTGTGTGTGTGTGTGTGTGTGTGTGTGTGTGTGTGTGTGTGTGTGTGTGTGTGTGTGTGTGTGTGTGTGTGTGTGTGTGTGTGTGTGTGTGTGTACGTAAATATGAATAAATAGAATAATTTAACATGGATTTTAACTAAAAACTACCTATCTAGTATGGAAAATTTGTTGGAGTTTGATCAAAATTGCAAAAAAAAAAAAAAAATGTTTTTGTTATTGAGTAAAAAAGAAAAAAATTTTTTTTTTATCATACTTGACCATGCCCCAAAAAATCCTTCACTGATCATTTATACGATCAGTAACTCTCCATTTTATCTACCTACCCTTTTGTGTCCGATTTAGGATGAATGAAGTTGTTATATTTCAGAGAATTATGAATAATATATGCATTGAATAATATATGCATTGATTAAAATTAAAGCAGGAAGGTGAAATTTTAGAGGAAACCACAAATTGATTTTTTTTTTTTTTTTACTGATTAAAAACTAAAATTTGATGTTTCAAATAATTACTCTTATGCGAAATTAATTTCCATTTATTCAATCTAGAGATTAATGGGGAATTCACCATTTATACTATTGTTATTCTGTGTTTTTTTTTTTTTTTTTTTACTTTACAATACCATCTGAACTTAAAAAAATAAGAGTTTTGGAAGTTTTTACATTTTTCTGAGGACTTTTCTCACTCACAAATTAATTTTTATTCTCAAAAGTACAGTTAATAAATGAGTTCATTGACAATATAATATTGTTTATGTTATTTGCGTTTTAGAATACGCATTATATTTTAAATGTAATTTCAAAACATTTTCATTCTGTAAGTTAGCCAAACAAATGAGAGAAAATATTCATGTCTTATGTAGAGAAAGCCCTCTTATTATTAAGACAAATAAACTAATGCATTATGTAAAATGTTGATTGCATTTATTTTGGGCAGAAATCATATAAAGAAGAGTGATTTAGAAGTAGTCCAAAATATATTAAATTAATATTTTTGTCTATATTTGTTTAGCAAAAACATAATACGTGTAAAATCTAATATTTAAAAGTTTCTCTATAAATTTCTAACTTGTGTTAATTACGAATGTTAATTAGATGGCAAAACGCTTCCCCATACTCCTTCAACTATGATTCTTAGGATTTTGGATTGGAAGGACTGTATTCTTTGGATGTTGGATGGTTTAGCAGTTCCCCACAGTTCGACTCCATACGTCTAGATAGGTCTCAGCAGTGTCTTTTAAAGAGTGAGTTTGTTAGTCACAGTTAAAGTTGACTTGCGGCTTAGCAGCTTGTAAATTTGTCCAAATATCCTATTTAGCTACTGTCTTTTGATTTGTGTGTGTGTGTGTTCCATGTTAGTCGGGAGTAATAATATACTGATGTTAATAATTTTGGACTTTGACAAAATTAACCATCGATTTTGAAAGAGCTTTGGATGTGCTGTGAGGTCAGGCTGGTTGATGTCCCAAGAGCCGATGATATAATGTATTTTGCAGGCAGTGATGTATGCGCAGACGTAGCTAGTGAAGGTAAGACTCCTACGCGGACGGCGATGATCTCGAAGGCTGACGTCTAAGCGAAGGACGTTGGAGAGTAACGCACTGTTGCGTTGGTGTTGGGGTGGATTATGATGCAAGGGCTGGAGGTCTGCGGCTACGGGATGGTACGATGGGCCAAGATGGACAGGCTCCATGATCCATGATCCATGATGTAGAAATTCGCAGTTTTTTTTTCTTTTTAATTTGCCTCAGGCGGAGATTTTTTTTATTATTAAAGATTTCTTAAAGATATAAATCAATAAACTTCAAGAAGCAATAATGTTCAAATATATATTGTTTAATTAATTAATTCGAGATGTTACAATATTAATATTCAATACTAATAAACAATTTTAATTTACTTTGGAGATAGTTAGTTGACCATAGAACATTTTGAGGAAGGTTTAGTTGGGGGTTCGGTCTTCCGATTTGAATAAATAAAAAATTATTTGTAAATATAAAAATTTTTTATTATTGCAAACATTTCGGCGTAAATTTAAGGTCTTCTTCAGGGTAAAGAGAGTGGTGGGGAGGGGGTGGGATCTCCTGCTTTCAAGTAACTAAATCATGACTGAATTAGTTATGATTTAATTACCCTAAATCGGGAGACATTCCCCCCTCCGGTCACACTCATTACCCCGAAGAAGGCCTGGTAATTCAGGCCGAAACGTTGGCAATAATAAAACTTCTTTTCTTGTTTATAAATTAGCTCTTATTTTTTTAAAATCCCAAAACCGTATCCCTGAGGCCAATCCTTCCTCAATTTTAATTTTCGTTTCGGAATGACTTTGCGGCCTCCTTCAGTAGCTGCGTACTCTAAGCAGATCTCCCATTATTCATTTTAGATCTGCACTGCAAAATTGAGGGTAAATGACGAAATTTATCAAACATACCGAAAAGAACAAGTGTAAAGAATAAGACAATTAGTCCTGGTAGAAGAGAGAAGGAAGCGCTCCTCAGTGAAATTCCATATATCTTCTCCAAAATTTCATAAAACAAAAATTTTAGAAAATTACATTGTTCACTTCTTATGACGTGAAGAGATACTAGGGTAAGTGAAGAGATCTAGGGGGAGTAAAAGTACGGTATAAGTAACCGGTATCCTGTATAAGTACCCTCAAAAAGAGTATTTAGAGTATTTACTTAGTGTGTACTATTAAATTTATTTACTTCGCATAGTTTAACAATAATTATTTTAATAATTTACTTTATTTTCCACAATTAGGAGCGAAAAATTGATAATTTCTTTCTTAGTCTCTACTATATTATATTAAAGGTACATTACGCAGGAACTGCGCAAACTAAGCAGATTTCCTATGTTCCACTAGAATAGAAATACATGAGAGTAAATTATGTATTTTATGTTCTCTGGTGGACAGGGCGATTAGTATAATACCAAGCTGTGTATTTGTTGAGTCAGGGAGGCATCTTTTTTATATTCTTTAATATCTTCCTCAATCAGCATTTTTCGTAAAAATAATATAAAACAAAACTTATAAAAATTACATTTTTCAACTTTTTCGTTTTATTGTTGTTGTTTTTTATGTCATTAATATTAATGAAGCTATTAAGATTTTTAATTTCTGTCTCCCTCTCTAACCCCCTCCCTCCCACCTAGCCGGATTTCAGCCATCAACAAAGTCATCCCAAGGTTTACAAAAAAAAAAGTTAATTATCTCTTTTAATTCCATTATTTTAATAACTGTGAACGTGTGTGTGTATGTGTGCTTGTGTGTGTATGTGAAAAATAATTTTTTGCAGACCATATTTATGATTGGTGAAGATCTGTTGGAATTTTTCAAAAGTGGGGAATAATCGTATTTCACTACAGAAAACCTTAAAAATTTTATCGGGACATACTACCGTTAAGCTAATTTTAAAGATGAAAAAATATTTATGAAATACTTATAATGGTGAATTTTTGAGAAAAAAAAATTATATTCCCTATTCCCTGAAGTGCTCCTATTCGATTCAGCTTTTCTAAAAATAACAATTTTCCATTTTATTTACTAATTATTGCTCATTTCATTCTGAAAAGTTAAATGGTGACCCTGTTAAGCTTTCATAAAAATAGTGGTATGCCCACACACCTTCCCACCCACCAAAAAAAAAAATGGCCTATAAACTTTCTTTTAAAATTTATGAAATGTCACTCTGGTCGAATAGCCCACACGAATGACCCATCGAAAGAACGGCCCAGTTATATTTTAACTTGGCAGAGATATTTAATATTCGGAACGACTAATATTATTTGTTGGTTCACTCTAATTAATATTTTAAATACTTGCTGACGTCAGGCCACAAACCCCTCAGTAAATTACAATTTAATACAGTTTAAAAAAAATACGACACAATACATAACTACAAAGATTTTACGCTCTGAGTTTGACAAGCTCAACTATGGGGATTACTTATGAAGAGAATTTATACAGGACATGGTTAGCCATTGTGTATTGTGTCAAACAATAACTTTCCTCTTAATACAATACACTGGCTTTATTATGTATGCGAGAGGAACTTCGTGTCTGCTGGTCTCTTTGTAACGTTGAAGGGGTAGAAGAATAGGAATCTAGGGGGTGAGCGGTAAGGGGGATGGGGGTAGGGCATTATATTTGTGTATGTAATCGTCTTGTATTTGAGTGAAGAGTGAATATATAGTTTTCTTGTTTCATAGATAAGATTAATTATTTATCATAAAGCCGAAAAGTCCAAGAGCTGTGTAAACTTAGTCAATTACTATGTATCGAAGTTAATTTTTAGTATTTTTATAGAATATATTTTATATCAATACAGAAATCTGGTTTTTGTTTTATTGCTCTATGTTAAATATTACACCCACTACATTGAAAAAAGTTTTTGTACATTTTAGTTAATCCTTTTATTCTTACGATTTCGCTTTGTAACTAATTTAGTTTTTTAATATACATTTAAAATCATTATTTAAAATTTCATTTGGAATTTCACAACTGAACACGGTTTCTTGGCTGCTATTTTAAGAAATATACGGTTTAGGTTTGACCCCACTCCAAATTTTGCTTTTTATATCGTAAAGTATGTACTTCATTGTGAACTAGCGGACCCGGCAAACTTCGTTTTGCCAAAAAAAAATTTTTTTTTTTTGGGCGTTGCTGGCCCTAAGCAAATATTAGTGTTGTATTATCAGTCGATTTAAATAGAGCTTTTAAGGAAATTTACGGCCTTTAAATAAAAATTCATGGAATACCTATCATAAAGTTTTTTCACAGAATAATTTACATATGGGCTCAACCAAAAAAGAAACACATGTATTTAAGGCAAATTGGAAATGAAAATTTGATTTTTCCACACCCCTCCGCCCGAAGACCGAAAATCAGACTTCACAGTGTCACCCGCCTGAATATATTCTGAGGATTCCCTGAAAATTTCATCAAAATCGGCCCAGCCGTTTTAATGACCATATGTTACATACATACACACATCCTATTATNCATGAATATTATATATATATATATATATACAAACCAAGCTGAGTTGTAGAAACCAAATACTATATTTATGTTTATCATCTCAAAATCTTAGAATAAATAATTCATTTCCAAATAAGATGAGGGAGCTGGGGGGTTTAGAAGCAGAGCAGAATTTACCAGCATAATATCTTCTTTATACGTTTTACGAAAACGTATATAGAATACAAAAGTTGTAAATGCATCACTTTTTAAAGTAAACTGAGGCGAAGATCAAATATGAAAGAAGGTTTTTCCACAAATAGAAATTCCACTCTACCCACAAATTACTTTATATTTTACAGCTGATCTTTCAAAATCAAGGACCTTTTTCTTCAGATGCAAGGAATCTTTTTCAAAATCTCTGTCATTTGTCATTCTCTTATTAAAAATATGTTATTTTTTAGTTTTATGTATGACATTTGTTATTTTATTGAAGAACTTTTTCTCTATTTATTGTTAGAATTATTATTATTTTTTGTATTATTTGATAAGTAGTATTATTGAAAACATTATATTTTTATTTTCACCCCAAACCTGTTTTCTTATCAACCTGTACCACCTCCATAAAGCTCTATTGGAGACAGTTTTGTTTAGGAATGCGTTTCAAGAGTATAAATTACTGCTTCAATCCATTTTTATCTTAGTATATATCATTAAATATACAAATAACAAACGTTGAGAGAGAAGAAATAGTTATTTTTACGCAATATACAATTTAAATCAATAATCAAGAATTCGCTTAGTGCAGCTTTAAAAGTGCCTTTTTTGATCGTCTGGTATGAAAAATATTAACTAATAAAAAATCACGCATTTTTTTGAGACGCGTTCTCACGAGAGCATCATATTAAACATACTAACTTTTTCCTTATTATTTCATGTTCAGATGGAAATTTTGTTGGCAGTGTAGTGTGCCATTTAAAAAATTTTTGGCCCTCACTCCAAAAGTTAATAAAAACATTTTTTAAAAATAAAATAATTTTCTTTGTTAAATGCACATTTTGAGAGAAGATTGTGTTTATTATCAATTTTCCGACAGGTATACAATTAACTTTTTTTTTTAGTATTAGTTGTTAATACATTTTAAAAATATTTTTGATAAATAAACTTATTTAAATATATGGTTGTGCGATTGAATTTTGCTCACCTGGAGGCGGGAATCACACGCACAAGCCAGAGAAAATGACAAGGCGATGCTTTTTACTGTTTTAATTTATTTTTGGTTCCTACTTTTTAAAGGAAATAAACTGCTTTTATCATCATTGCCGGGAGGGAAAAAAAAGTAAATGTCTAAATAATATGAGGAGATCTTATCTATAAAGGCTGGGAATTGACCAAGATTATTCTCAGACAAATAAGAAGAACAAATGTCTTGGAACATTGCAATTGTTACAACAGAAGTTAGTGGTTAAAAACTTCTCAACATCCTCCGGAGCTAATACCACATCATGGCTTATCCGTTCATTAGCTACAGCTGCACGATTTGTGGGAACTTATCCGCCAATCATAGATATGAGAACTTCCAACATTGGTGAGATCTGTACTCCAATTGGAAGACTCAATCAGGAGCTTCAACCAATAGAAAAGCTCCCATAGTACAGCAGTGAGATCATTCTCTAAGACGGAGGTCTCATCGAGGAGCCATGACCATGTCCATGACCATGGACAAACAACTGGTGCATTGGGATCGCCACATCACCTTCAAAGCAGCGATAAGGGATTGAAAACTCCTAACCTTGGGGAGAGAGGTGCCAGGCTAGCTCAGGGGAACCGTTCGGGTCTCACAAACCTGGAACTGCTAGTTCAATTCCCGCCCGGGGAAATCCTTTTTTTATTAGTCCTGAGCCATGGGTGTTTATAATAGGGTGGTAACATGTAGATAGCCCCTCCCTTCGTGACCCTAAGTGGTCGAATGGGAGGCTAACACTTAAATAAAGTGGACTCATACTTCCCTACAGAGTAAGAGAATCAGTAAGAGATTGAATATCATACCTTTTATTATACGTCTTCATTGGTTTCTGCAAACCATCTTCTGTTGGCTTGCGCTTTCGGACATTGTCCATCCTCATGGCCGAGGATGTTCGGATATTCGGCCATGAGGATGGACAATGTCCGAAAGCGCTCGTCAACAGAAGATGGTTTGTAGGAACCAATGAAAACAGATTAAAAAAGGTATGATAGTTCTATATTCATTGGTAGTTACAATAACCCTTAAGATTATTTAAGAGATTCAATACTTAAAGAACCTGAAGAAGATGGCCTTTCTCTTTTTTAATGTCTTTTAGAAGAGTCTGGGAGTGACTTTTTGACTATTTTCCTGAGTAACTTTATTCTGGGAGATATTATTTTTAATTTGATTCTTGGCATTATTATCAGGAGAGTGGCAAGCTGAGGTATTATTTATTAGTAATATTTAAGTTTACTGTATTATTAATTTTGTACTCTAATGCTGAGATTTCTTGGATCTTTCTCTAGCTAAATTGTTCTTTAAAATAGCATTAGTGGTGGGAAGAGCTTGTGAATAAGTAGTGGGGGGTTAGGGGTAAGTACGGAGGGAGACAATAATCTCTCTGCTTGTACATATGTGATTTTGTTGTTAAATCGGTATTCCTCTATTTGTTTATCTTTCTGAAAAGCAGGGCAATAAGAAAGCCATGCATTTTCAGTATTACGTCCCTTATCCATTCTCTCTCGATTTATTTTTTCTTTCTTATCGTTTCCAAGTACAAAAAATTTCTATCTACGTCCACATAATAACTATTCGCATTAACAATATATCACATCTGACCAGACCTATTGTCAAGAAGTTCTTCTCCTTTGAAGAAGAAGTCCTGGCGTTATTGACAAAAGGCTGATACGCCATTAAAAAATAAAAATTCTTTATTTGAATTGCTAACTTAATTTTAATGGAGGACTTGGTTTAACTAGCCTTGAAAACTGAATTCACTCTGATACAATCTGTTACCCTAACCCAGGGTACATCTTACTACGCTTAAGCACCTCTACATCGGTGGCGAGGGGGGGGGGTCAATATCAATAACACTGCAATGGGGTTGCTTCCAATCGGAACGGTATTTGCCTTCGTCCAATCCCATTCTCCCTACTCTGTCTCACATCACTTCCCCCCTTCCTCCTTTTTCTCCCTCTCTCCCTCTCTCTCTCTCTATCTATCTATCTATATATATATATCACACGCACACACAGCCATTTATGGCCTGTATCTTTTTTTTATTTTCCTCCTTACTCTTTGCTGTATCTTTGTTGGGCAGGGATGGGGAACCTCATACCAGCTACACTACCAATTATTGTCTTTATTAAATTTCGATCATCGTTATATAGAGGAAGATATTTATGTCCTGTCAAAATGGACCTACGTCTATCTGTTAGTCTCAGCTGTGACATATAGGCGGTTATAACCTGTCGCGAAGTTTATCTCAATCGAATAGAATTGGACGAAAGAGGGAGCACACAACTATAGCTGATCGACAGGTACTAAAACAAGATGCTATCTTAATAATTAATTTAACTTCTATATGACGAATGTTTAATATAACAATTGAAAAGAACATCTATTAACAATCTAAAATCCCGATAAACAAAGTAGTTAAATTTATAACATTAGAACAATTTATAAGGATTTAGAGTTGAGACTATAAATTATATTAGTATCTCTCTCTCTCATTCTCTCTCTCTCTCTCTCTCTCTCTCTCTCTCTTTCTCTCTCTCCCCACCCTCTCTCTCTCCCTTTCTCTCTCTCCCCCTCTCCCCCCTCTACATTCTATCTCCCCCGTCTCCATTCTATCTCTCTCTCTCACTCTCTCTCTCTTTTCACACCGATAATTGAATATTTCCGGCAGTCAATGAAATCCAATAACCTACTAAATCATTTTCAGGCTCTAATTTGATTTAGAGTAGTTTGTTGTTTTTATTAACACAAAAAATATACAACAAGTGTTTAGATGACTTTTTTTTTTAATTTTTCTAAAAATCAATTTTTTTTTTTTTTTTCACAGGTAAACCTCAAAATGAATTCCGTAATAGTGCTGATGGGGAACTTTTTGTTCTCTCTTTATAGCGTTATTTTCAAAAAGTTACTTCAATTGATTACTATGAAAAAAGATACACATAACGCTATGCTTTAAAAAAATTGGCATTTTAAATATTATGAAATACATTTATATCAGCCTTTAAACATGTAGGTGCGAAGCTATTAGGGAAACAGAAGTGTTTTTATCTGACATATTTATGTTACATGCAATTCACAACTCCTTGGCATCTCACAATCTCTCTATTTGGTAAACTGAATAATTAATTTAAAAAATTTTAAAAATATAGCTTTCCAGATTCATGATTTCATCCTCAGAGAAGGAAAATATCCCTCTGTGAGTGTGGAAGAGAGGCTCAGAGGGTTATTTTTCTGCTCTGAAGATGAAATCATAGATACTGAAAGGACTGAGGTCCAACTAATAATGAAATTGTGCTAATCGTGGAGTGGACATTTTATTAAATTAAATCCATCATAATTTCACCAACACCCTAGCTCACCGAAAATTCTCCCAGCAAGTGTTTCATGCTAATTTTTAATTATTTTATTTTTTTTTAACTGTTTCTAAATTTGTTTTTTGACACGATAAATACTAACTTCACATTTCCTCAAACACGGTACTGGAAGTATTGCTTTTAATTTTAATACCTCTTATGGGGTTGATGGATTATATGTCAAGTTCAGAGAGCCATTTATGCACCTTGAACTCTATTCATCCTTTACTGATAACGTGTGAGAATGGTCGGGGTTTCGGCCAGGAAGAAAAAATATACACCACAATTTGGAGTAATATTTTTATTTATGCCAACGTTTCGGCTTAGCTAGTAAGCCATCATCAGGGCTAAAAAGACAATACACACAAATAACAGTAATGCATAAAAATTGAAATATCCGTACAAAAAGAAAAAAGGATATGTAAGAATATTAACTATGGTTAGGAATAAAACAAATTACAAAATGATATGTACCAATGGCGTTGGGTGGAGAAATCTCCCCAGGGCGGTGTCTGTTCACATTGTAAACTGCAGAAACAACTGAAAAGTGAAACCACAGTCACAGGGAGGAGTGGGGTAAGTCGGTAAAATTCAAAGAACAAGAATTTTATGGGCCGGGTGAAAGGAATTAACCAGGTAATCCCTTCAAAGGGAAAAAGAAAGAGGCCGACAATGGGGGAGTTTCAGAGTGGTTTTTCGTTGTATTATACGAAAAATATTACAATACGCTGACGAAATGTTGTCTTTGTCCTGCCTATCGTTGATAGAGGTAGTCCAAATTGTGGTGTATATTTTTTCTTCCTGGCCGAAACCCCGACCATTCTCACACCAAATTGTGGTGTATATTTTTTCTTCCTGGCCGAAACCCCGACCATTCTCACACGATATTCGAGACGGCCAACTAACCATCAACCATCTTTACTGATAACAGTAATTAATGTATCCTTCTGATAGCTTGCGTGAATAATCCTATATACTTGAATACTTTCAAGTAACATTATTATAATTTTTGGAAAAAAAATATTTAATAGAATCCCTTAAGAGAATTCCGAAGAAATGTAGACGTTACGGTTTTTTTCATGAGAGAAATTGGTTTTTTTTTTTGTTTTTGTTTTTTAATATTACATAGAGTAAACACAAAACAGATATTTGTGTGTGTGTGTGTGTGTGTGTGTGTGTGTGTGTGTGTGTGTGTGTGTGTGTGTGTGTGTGTGTGTGTGTGTGTGTGTGTGAGTATCGAAGCTCTTAAATTTTTAGTTTGAAATTTCATAACCAAATTCTGTGTATTAGCTTATTTTTTCAATACAATGGCTGAGACTGTTAATGGCGGAAATCAGTAGATGTGGAGGCGGGTTGTTAAGGTTATTATTTTTTTCTTTTTTTTTATAAATCTTTATTAATTTTGGCTAATATAACACCATGTAATTTAATGGCTTAATAATATGCATATATACCAAAAAAAACTTAGTAAATAAAGTGTCACTTTGCAGGGTGAAAGGGCCCCTTGACTCCACTCCCAGTAAACTTAGGCGTCAAGGCCCAAGAGGTCGCGATGCCATCTTCGCATTGTGAGGATTGTAAGGATTGGAGTACGACGACAGGGATTGTGGTATGGCATGTGGATTGGCGGGATATAGAAGCTTGCTGCAAAAGGTTGTGAAACGGCTGGAGACATGATCTTGGACAAAAGGAATATTAAAGTCGTGATGAAGGGTAAAGTTGGATACATAAAATTAAGCGTTTGCAATTATTCATAGGACTTTGGATTGAAATGACTGTATTCGCTGGATGATGAAATGTTTAGTGACACCCCAATGTTCTGCACCGTAGGTCCAGATCGGTCGTAGTAGTGCCTTGAACGATGTCAGTTTGTTCTCTGTTGTAAGGTGTGAGCGCCTGTTTAAAAGTCTGTATAAAAGTCCGTAGAACTGAACAGATTCTGTCGCTTGTTCGCCCCAGTTTAGTCGAGAGTCAAGATGGAACCCAAGGTAACGGACTGAAGATCAGAGAGAGTTGTAGGGATTTTATTATATGTGACATTATTAGAAGAATCTTTTCCCAGCTGAAAATTTACTAGTGGGCATTTTGATTCGTTTATTATAATTCTCCATTTACTGCACCACTGCGGAATAGCAACAAGGTGGTTTTATACGATATTAAAAGCAGTTTTGGAATCAGAATGAGAACAGCGGATCGCTTTGTCATCAGCAAAGAGGGCTAGGTGGGTATTGAAATGGGTGGGGAGTGTACGGGATAAAAAGGATGGGTCCGAGCACACTGCCCTGTGGAATGCCCGTTTTCACAGGGTAGTGTTCGGAGTAATCAGATCCTTGCCGGACTCTAAAGAAACGGTTAGAATGGTAAAATTTTAGGATTAAATATATGGTGCTTAGGAATATTCGCTTGAACTTACACAACAAGCCGTTATGCCATCTCGATCAAAAGCTTGAGCTATGTCTAAAATGGCTTTCTCAAGAGAAGAGGAATGAAATCAACAACGCAAAACACACAAAACCAAACTGATGGTATTGGAGAATATTTAAGGAACTTATGACAGTCATCATTCTTTTAAAAAGAATTTTCTCGAAAACCTTGGATAGTAAGGAAAGGAGGCTGTTTGGGCAGTAGGATGTTTCATTAAGGACAGGGATGTCCGAATTTGGGAAACAGAATTCTTTCAGAAAATTTCAAGATAAGTGGGAAGTAGGTGGTTCGAAGGACACAATTATAGAGGTAAGTCAGGAAGACAATTGCTTTTCGGGTTAGATTTCGAAGTATTAGCCCGGTGATAAGGTCATAGCCGGGTGCTTTGCGCTTAGGCAGATGGTTTATAATGTACTTGACCTCAGAAGGGGACTAGTAAAATTATAAAACAGAATACAAGCAGAATATTATCTTTACATTAAGATAAATCTAATACGATCCTCAAGGACAATTGATTTTACCTTCATTCTTTATTGAAATTTTTAGGGCCATTTTAGCAGTTTATTTTTATGTTTTTGTTTTCCTTGATGCAAGTTGGGAAATCTGCTTAGCTTTTAGCAGTCTTCATGTTGGTGCTTCTGTTTCCTTATGTTATTAGAAAATCAAAACATTAAAAGAGGATCTAGCGTGACACGAAAAGTTCAATAGCAAATTTTTATTAACAGCCGATAAATTCGGTTAGTTTATATAGGTTCTGCGTGACACAGTTTTATTTACCATATCAATGAATAATTTTGTCTAAAAATAAAAAAATACAATGTAGTCGATATTTAAGATGATCAAAAAATCGTGGGCAATGTGTAGCAATCCTCTTCAGTAATGGCATTTTCTGTTGCAATGGGAATTACAGAAAATGGTGGTGGACGATTCTTGCTGATACGGATGTTGTATTTGTTAGCGACCATCTGTGTTTGTCAGCCGGAGGGAGTTGATGTCCGGACTGGGGGATGTTTGTAAGAGATGTCGGGGGGTAGATATAGACTAAGGGGTGGGGGGGGACAGGTAAAGGCACGAGAAGTGACAGCTGGTGGGGGTAGGCGCGTCACCTTATCAGCTAGCTTGTGATAAGTCAGCCAGTCGCGCGCCATGCTCCTCACAGTGTACTGTCTCGGTGTCTCGCTGGTCTCCAAATGGCGGCGTAGGTCGGCAGTCCTACACATCACCCCCTCCGGTGAGTGACCACATCACCTGTGACTATCACCAGTGACAATAGCGGACGCCTGGATATCTGGAATTGTTTGTTTATCGGTATTCCAAACATAAGCATCTCCCCATTCTCTTATTACGGATACAATAAAAGGAAGGTAATGATACGTCAGCAGTTACGAGTCTAACATACTTAACATTCCGCGTGTGGGACCGATGCGACAAGCATGATTACCAATACACGAGCCAGCCTCACACAATAGGCAATTGATTTGGCGTAGGTCTTCAACTATTACACCCAATACCAACCATTATACAACTAACACCCCCCAAGGATACTAATCCAAAATAATGTGGTTCGAAGCCCACCATGCATGTTTAAAACTTAAATCCAATGTCTCGATCTTTTTCTTCGTAAATCCTTGTGATAAGGTTTATTTCTCTGACCTTCGTTCTAATCCTTTCGTTTATGACTTGTTTACAAAAAAAATTATCTTTACATTCTCGCGTCTCAATTATGCAAATCAGATGCTTAGAGACTCTTAAATGTCGTCACATGCTACATCAAGGACGTATCGTATGCGTCAATCGAAATGGGATATTACAAATTATGAAACTTACAGGGGAAATAAGGGATGAAACTCTAAAACTTGCACATAAAATACAACAGGTCCTTTTTAACAATTTCCAATTGATTTCTTATTTATTTGGAATATAATTGTTTCATATTACATAATTAGAATTAACATTAGATATTGATATTCATTAGACAAATTAAAATCCGCTTAAAAATTGAAAATTCATGTTTCAATTACATAAAAATATAATTTTTATTGTTTTATATTACCACATCTGATACTGGTAAATGTTTTCAATAGAATTTAAACTAACTTGATTAAAGGTAAAATTTCAGGATATACAGTTAATGCAACTATGATGATATATTTATTCCAGTATTTTATTTTAAATCCTCAGTAGAAACTCTCCTTTTGAAAACATATATCTATATATTTCGTGTCAGCAAATAATAATAATATTTTAAGTAATTAATAGTAATATTTTAAATATTTCATTAATTTTTGAAAAATCTGTCTTAAAGAAAGCTAAATTTTAATCCGTTCAAAATTTATATTATTACAAACCTCAATTAAAAAAAAAAAATACAGAATTTCTATTCTAATATTCTTTATCCATACTGGTGGATAAGTTCAGAAATAATTAAATTCTGAAAGCTTTGTGAAATTAGAGAAAAATATAAAAAGTGCCAAGAATTGGATATTATTTGATAAATCTATAAAAATATATAATTATTTTTGTTCCGCTCTATGACTAAAGTCTACTTTCATCGCAATAAGTAAAACGTTAAAAAATTTAAATTAATTAATTTTTTGACTGCTTGTCATAATTTCATCAAAAAAGATAATTTAATTGGTGAACTTATTCTTAAGCTTAGTAATTAAGGCGTTTGGTTTTAATACCCAATATGTAGCTAGCTCATTAGCACTGGCAGTTTTTTCTATCTTTATATGTTTTTTACTGAGCCAGCCGATTCCTGGGAACACCCAGCCCTCATTGGATGTCATTCTTTATTGATTCTAGAAGGAGTAGGAGGCCAAGGCGTTCCTTCTTTAGCTTGCCGCGATCGAAGAAGAAGTGTATTCGAAACACTTGCTTCGCCTCTGGAACTCAATGGTCTGAACCATAGGAGCATAGAGGCTGATAAATTTTGTGTCATTAAACAGCTGTAATAAAAAAGAATGGAGAAAACCTCCCGTTTTTAGTTGATTCAACTACCCTAATACACTCTCTCTCTCTGGAGAAGATTAGTTGGTATCGTGCAGACATTCTGGAGCCGTTAGAAACATATTATAACCACATCAAGTAGGAGTAATCTCAGCAGGAAACGTTAGGTACCGCACCCTTTCATATAATTACCCATGATACATTCCCTTGGAGTATATATGTGCTAGTACGCACTTAAGTACGCTTGTGTGGCTGTATGGGAACGAAATTATATACTTACGATATACCCTAAATGTTCCTATTACATATGAATGGTAATACTGCTAAAATGAACGTATAAGACAACTACAGGTAGTTGTGTTTTGACAACGCTCAAGAGTGTTCGAGCGTAACAAAATAATAACATCCTGAATACTCCCACGGTCAGAGATTATATATATTTTTTATTGTGAGGTATATTTTTAGTGGTATATTCATCAGCCTTGCTCTCACAGCATAATGGATCTTGCACTCTAAGTAAGAGTAGTTGTGTTTTGACAACGCTCAAGAGTGTTCGAGCGTAACAAAATAATAACATCCTGAATACTCCCACGGTCAGAGATAATATATATTTTTTATTGTGAACAATGGAGTTAAATGCATTAAAGCATAGAAATAGACAACACATTTACTGTTGAATAATAAAAAACAACAGTGAATGTGAAGTAAATAATAAAAAGAAAGACAAACAAAGAAACTGGCACAACTAAAAAAGTTAAAAATTGTCAAAACTCAATTATCCCTTAATTATACTGGAGGCATTAACTAACAAGTAATAGTATAGAGTCATAAATAACGCAATCCTCTAAAAAACCATAAATAAATAAATTAAAGTCTACTCTACTTTTGTACATTAAAGGTACTAAATAATGGTATGATGAATTGATGCTGTTCTCCTCATATTAATAAAAAAAATTTAAACCAATAAAAATGATCATGCAATAAAATGGTATTAAAAAAAAGAACAAAATTATGATGATATTTTTATAAATTAAACTGATGAAGAAAATAGTACAATCCTCAAAGTGTTTTAATCGTATCCTGAGCTTCTATTCCTATAGTAACAAGTAAATTTGGTTTAATATCAGATAAATTTTAAGAAGTCTTTAAAAAAAAAAAAAATTAAAGATTAAATATCGAGTTTCACATAAATAACCCTCTTTTTTCCCTTCATTTAAACATATGAGTTCCAGTTCCAGTGACCCATTGTTAACAACTATTCATTTTCTCGCAATGTATAGAATGTCATTATCAACAAGAATAGCACAACTGCCACATTGTAGAAAAATAAAAACTTTTAGCAGATTTCGTTTTGTTNTTTTTTTTTTTTTTTTTTTTTTTTTTTTTTTTTTTTTTTTTTTTTTTTTTTTTATTTTTTTTTTTTTTTTTTTTTTTTTTAACAAGGCCAAACTTTGTTTTTTATATCATAAACAAGTCAGATAAGACAGATTTTCGTTGTTTTTTTGTTGTTTTTTTTTTGTACTTAACGAAAATTACAACATATTTTGCTTGAATAAATTAAATATAAAATAAAAAAAATGTCTTAAAATATTATTTTAGTTATGAAAGAAACCCTGCTATAAGGAATTTAATCAGTACTTACTATAAAAAATAAAGTATTGTACACAATGTGAAAGTATTGTAAAAAAAATTTAATCAAATGATTAAAAATTAACAATAATTACAATTAACAATAGCAAGGGAAATGGAGTAATGTGGAGACAAACTCCTGCTCTACGGTAACTAAATAATGACTGATATATTGCATTAGCTACTGTAGAACAGGAGTCTCTCTCTCCCCTGATGAAGGCCTGGAATTTAGGACAAAATATTGGCTAAAATAAATAAAACTTTTGGTACACACAAATCAGTTTTTAATTATTCCTCCAAATTATAATGATTATGTTGTGTTTAATCAAAAATAACCTTTCACAATCCAAAATTTCTTTAAGCAGGATCTGTAAACATGTCCTGCAATTTGCAATTTCCGCTGAAAGGAACCTACCCCTAAATTCTTCACTCCTTTATCCTTTCACCCCTACATTTTTCATCCCTGCTGACTCCATCGCGTCCTCAGACCACCGTAAGCTCTTAGCTGTGACAGCTGCTGACCGATCGATGACCCTAGTTGTGTGGACTATACGTTGAGTCATACTCTCCAGAAGTCCAGCACGCCCTTCCAGTAAGACTCCTCACATTCCAGCCATGTTTAGTAAAAATCCTCCAACATCTGTAATAAGTAGTACAAAGTTTTAAATGTCTTATTTTAAGCTGGGTTTGATTGTAATAATAGAATGACAAATGATTTTGTCTACTTTGTACAGATTTATTGGTGTGAATATAAGCCAATATGACAAATTTTATCTTACTTGTGAACGGGGTCTTTTATTAAATAAACTATTTCTTCTGAAATATTACATTAAAATTGTGCTTAAAAAGACCAAAATTATCTAATATAAAATTTTATTTCAATTTTAAATACCTAATACTCAATATTCCATCTCTTTTTCTTATAACCACTTGTGTATACAGCTACCTCCTAGACAGGCATATATCTGGCTCGTTTCTTTACCTTGAGAATAACTGTTGAGTTAGAATGTTGCAGACAAGGTCATATATGAAGGCTGAATTCTTTCATTGGTCAGCAATTCCCAAATTTCTTCCGAGATTCTATGCATTCTCATTATATTTTTAATTTTTAAATAATTACTTCTATCTAATGTTATACTATACAATATATAAATATATATATATAAC
>KZ807405.1:347767-358103 GCA_000696205.2 Oncopeltus fasciatus
TGTATATATATATTTTTTTTTCATTATAAGAACTGTGCTATTTTGAAAATTATCTTTTTGGGGTAAAAATGGAATATACTAATGTTATTTCAATATTTTAGCCGGAACATATGTATCTTTAAGTTAGTAAATTGCAGGAACAGACACAACATTCGTACGTTACAATTTTATGAAAATTGGTTAATTTACAATGTGCTTAACAATTTTTACATCTCCCACGTGAACTATGAACTAAATAAAATAGCAAACAATTATCAATTTAATGACTTAGATACCCTCCCTTCCCAGATCTTACCATTCCTTTACGGTAAAGCAATTGAAAGTGTGAAAAAAAAATTTTAGGAATAAAAAATATGATGCTGTATGCTTTCTAAAACCGGCAGAAATCCCAGATCAAAAGGTTTAAAAACATGTTTGTTAGAGCAATTATAAACATTCAAATCTAAATTTAAGCTTAACTTAATTTAATTTTAGCTTAAATAGATAAATCAGATCTGGAAGCAAAGAGTCTAAATTACATAAAAAATCTACTGGGCAGTTTCTGTGAACGGCTTAGAACCTACTAAGGACAGACATTTTATTTCTAATTTATTTCTATTTTTAAAAATATATCTTTAGATTTTATGGGTCTAGAAATGTTTACATCAAATTTTGATTGGGAAGGCTTTTCTGTTTCCTTTTAAAAAATTGTGTGTATGAATATATATATATTCTATTATGGAAATAAACTTAAACCATACAATTATTTAAGTAGATTTATTATTCCTTAAATTTCATATATATAGGTCTTACTAATCTGTATTTTAATCTTAACTGAGAATAATTTTTAAAAAGTCCGTCAACCAGGGCCAAAGTAATTTTCCAAATCAATTTTCCATGTTTCATTAAGATGGACATAAAAAATAACTCTAAAACTGGCTCTATTCTGACCAGAAAGGCAAAATGGCTGAAGAACACATCCTTCGTACTTATACTCTTAAATATCTTCCTTAATAAGAGATTGTCTTAAAAGTTTTATAGAATTTACATTTCAGAAAACAGGTTTTGACTTCTACTATGTAAAGATAATATAAAAATGTTCAATTTTGCTCTCACTAATCTTCCTCGTCCTCTTCTCATATATATCTTCTATCTATCTATATAAACATGTGTGGGTTTTCGCGAAGATATTACTCTTTTTTTGTGTGTGTGTGTGTTCACTAGACTTTTTCTCTCACCTTTTCTTACTTACTACATATGTATATCGCAACCGCAATTATTTCATTTTATATATTCGTATTTGTATTTGAGCTGTCTAAGCTACATCAACTACCCAGGGCGTAGTGTAGAGGGCGTGCGCGTTCCGTATCCCGGCTCAATCCAGAGGGAAGTGGGAACGCATCTCGGCACTCTTATTGCCAAATTTGAAGTATATTGAAGTATATTGCCAAAGTTAGTCACCAGAAAGCGTTGTAGTCGGTGAGCCAGCGAGAGGCTTAGCAAGCGACTGGAGAGGAAGACTGATTCTAAGATTGATGAGACCCATCAGTCTAGAGCAGGCAAAGGGAGTAAACTCTTACAATACAAAATCTATCCTCAGGGAAGACAGGAATTGGTTGGAATACAGTTCAACCTGACTCTGTTTACTAAATAAATAAATAAAATAGATTAAAAAAACACCTTATTATATATCCTAATGTGTATATGAATGTAGGGAGCTGAACGCACAAGAAAACACACATAATATGGCTAAGATTCCCTCAGGGTCCATATTTAGTTATTTAAAAATGTATATAGATATAGAATATATTTTACCTTTATCTAACATTTTAAATATAAATAATTTTTTACTATTTTTTATTTTATTCATTTTTGTTTTTTAACATTCCTGTTACTTTAGATTAAATTTCATCACGCGCGTGTGTGCAAACATTTTCTAGAAATGGAGTCATCCAAGATAAGAGGATAAACTTATATAGAAAATGAAAATTTTTATTACTTCTTTATTATGGAGCACAAGTTTGGGGGGTGAGAAAAATATATTTATCTGAAAAAGCAAATAGATATTGTAAATATTTACGTAGCACGAAGATTTATTTACTGGTTTTATTTTTTATCGGAGTTATCATGTCCGTGATTTAATGGTCTTCGCNATAATATAAATTTTCAGTAGTTTTAACAACCAATTTTACATTTGTAGTACTTTAATATACAATTTATGTTAACTTAAAACATATTTATTAACTTTTAAACAATTTTATAAGTTGACGTAGGCGTTCATGGTTTCCAGAAATATTCATAAATACGTCGAAAAGTTAATTTTTGCTGAGTTTTCTTTTGATGGATTCTTCGGGGCTAAAAATGATGCGAAAGCTCGTCAAAAATTAATTTTTTTTCGACATGATCAAGCGTGAGAAAAGTATTTATGAATATTTCATTATGTATAATACATTTTTAAAAAAGTTATAAAAACTTCTTGAAACCAAGGCAACAGAAAACAAACAATTGTATGAAAAAGTCTTGCTATTATCCAGTATTCTTCCAATATATTTATTTTGATTTATTTAATTTTTTATGAGCCCAATAAGTAAGACATATTACAATATGATTTTAATATTTTGTCTATTATATACCTTTAATCCAATAGTTATCTTGTAATTGGCAATTTTTCTCATTTAGAATTCTTATAGTGTCCTTCAGACACAAAAAATTACTTACTGACCATTTTTATATGCTTAAGGGTAGAGAATTCAGGAAATTTTTTTTTAATAACCTTTTATATATATTTTTTTTTCATTATAAGAACTGTGCTATTTTGAAAATTATCTTTTTGGGGTAAAAATGGAATATACTAATGTTATTTCAATATTTTAGCCGGAACATATGTATCTTTAAGTTAGTAAATTGCAGGAACAGACACAACATTCGTACGTTACAATTTTATGAAAATTGGTTAATTTACAATGTGCTTAACAATTTTTACATCTCCCACGTGAACTATGAACTAAATAAAATAGCAAACAATTATCAATTTNTTTATAATTTGAATATAAGGAATAATAGAAAAAAAAATTACATTAATGAAAGTCACATGAGGAGAGGATGTGACCAGTGACACCACTTTCAAATCAGGAAATTAAAAAAAAAACTAAAAAGATTTCTGGATATTTCATAATGGAACAGAATTACTATAACATATCTGTAACATTTTGACAGATCCTATTATTTCTGGGTTTCAAACGTATAATCAGTAGGGATTTGATTACATTTTCAGGAATAGCAATAGGTGTAGTATACTGGTAACATCGTGAATATGCTCGGTCTCCTTGAATTAAATCTTTTAATATCCTTCTGAAACTCAATTTCTAATTCAAGGACAGCTGAATTATGATGAATTACCACATGAGGGCGTGTGAGGAACCCCTTGGCCTGATTAATTTCGCCACTTTCTAAGAGCTTTCTAAGCTGGATAGCAGTAAATTAGCCTCCTACCAAATTCCATCGAAGATATAGAGAGAGTGAGTGAGGAACTAATAGTGACGTAACAGCACGAACTCCAAGACAATGATGTGTTTACGTGCTCAGTCAGTGTTCGCATTGCGGAATTGCTAATTCTGTTGGTTCAGCTCACATTAACACAGCCTCCACTTCCAGAAGATCTGAGCCAGCCGCTAGGAACCTCAATGTCTTAGACGTAGACTCTAGGGGGTTGGAATTAGACATTTCTAAAAATAAATATCATTTGAATGCTCTTCCTATGTATCTCTTATTATTATCTTCCGAAATTCCCGACTGCTGACACGGCTGTTCTAGATTTGGAAAGCAACCGTTTGAAGGTTAAGAGAATCCAGACGTAGTGGGAGAACACAAAATGGCAGGAAAATAAACATACTAAGTAGATACGGCTTGAGGTAAACAAAACTTATAATAGAAAACATATCAATTTATTTCTGTAGTCTCTGTTCACTTCGCATTGTCTGTAATCACCATTTCAACGCCAGCCCACTTTTCCGTGCAAACAAGGGTGTACACCCCCAACCCTCAATCTAAGAGACGGGTTGCATACGGGTACCTTCACAATTTATAATTGCCTTGAAACTGAGTGGGTTTTCATTTGTTCATTAAAGGCAGCACATGACAGGAATCGAACCCGCAGCGCCAAAATACCCAACCCATTTGTCACAGGGCCCTAGAATTGAATATTATAGTAAAAAATATGAATATGAACTTTGTAAAGAAGTAATTCATCTGCATCACCATTTTCATATCACTGCTTCTTCCAAAAAATTAGAGAAATTTAAATCAAAATTCAAGATTTATTTTTTTTATAAGTCACTTCTTAAATATTTCATAGAATATTAAATTCTGTATAAAAACACACACACACACATATATATATATTAATAAAGAAAATACTCAACGATTATGGANATATATATATATATATATATATATATATATATTCTGTTTTTACACAGAATTTAATATTCTATGAAACATTTAAGAAGCAACCCATTAAAAAAAATCTTGAAGATTGATTTAAATTTCTCTACTTTTTAAGAAGAAGCAGTGATATGAAAATGGAAATTTTTTATTGTCACCCCTAATATGAACCCTAACCATTAATATGAATCATTTAATCTTCATAAATTCGTTGTATAGACAATAATGTTTTGTTTTTTTTCAAAATGACTTTTTTTTCTTTTTTTAAAGCTATATTCCCTGCCTACGAATGCATTCTCCTCGGATTTATCATTGTCATATCTCTACTTTAATCTAAAAATTATATTATGAAATACATGTTAATATGGAAAGTAAGCGCTAATGACCACTGGTATTCGGTACGCACTATAAAAAAAAAAAAAGAAATATTTATATACGGACAATTAAATTTGGAATTTTAAATATTTATTTCAACATAAATTTTCTTGGAGACTCAGTTACATACTTATATTAAAAGTTTTTTTTAACGATTATTTACCTTTAAACAAAAAATTCAAGCCACTTGACAAGATAAAAGATTGCACTAAATGGGATTTGAATTGGATTGGTTGGAAATCTCTCAGGAGTGACTAATGTCCACTGTCGGCTAAAGGAGCCACTCGTTCTTCAAGATTAAATAACAGAAGAGTGTAAAAAAAAATATGGTATTATCTCACACAACTATATCTCTAATTTGTCGTCCGTTCTCGTACAAGAACGAAATATCCATGAACTTAACACGTCACAGGTTCCATTAGCATAAGGAAGACTTGTAATTTTATCTTAGTGTATGCAGCAAAATCCGATGGCTTATAGCTGTTGGTGTTGCTTTTATGAAAGATGCTAAAAATAATAGCCACAAAAATCCTGACATATGTGATTTCGTACACGTGTGTCTGTAAACACTATATGGCTGGCATAGCTTTAATGTATGTAATACAATCTTATATACGAGTATAACGATCAAATTCGCTAAGTTCGTTAGAAAAATGGGGATTTATTTTTTGCCCTTCAAAGGCGTAGCTGTACAGTTCAAAGCACATTTGTTTCACCGGAAAATAAATTATTATTTTTTATTTATTTAAATACAAAAAATATTTAATGAACAGTGGGCATCTCTATTGAGGGGCTTCTCATTAAAGATTTTTTATATAAGCATTTTATTCCATAACATTTTTTAGAAAAACTTATATAAAAGAGGATATTTATGGCAGCAAATGCGGGAATTAGTATGCCTTTATATTGGTATACTTTTAAAATATACAAACCTTAATCCTATGAGTATATTTGGGTATCCTTTTACAAATAGATGTACTAATTTTTTTAGGGGTTAAAATCACATAATAGGAATGGTTAGTTTACTGAGTGACCAAATAGAATAATCACCATGGGTTCCTTATTATTATTATGAGACAGGATAAATGAAAAATCCAATTTCCAATAATTTATTTTCTGTGAAGCACAAGAGATGTGCTCCATAAGGATGACATTTAAAAATTAACTAAAATGGTTGAGCGCCTCCTCCCACCACTCACTTTCTGATTGGCCTAATGTCACCCTTCGGGACAAAAGTATTTACCCCACTTGATCTTCCAGGTTTTTAAGGTTTATTCTCATTTATATCAGCCCTAATGGAAGTTAGGAATCTGCTTAATTTACGCGGCACCTGCGTGTCAGACCTTTATTTGTCTCTTTGTATTATTAGGAAATAGATTCATGATGAGTATGTTTTAGATTTCGTGATACTTTTAAATACAAATATTATTTAACTTCTAGGTATTGTACAAATTTGCACAGCTCCTTCATGATGGACATTTTTATTAATAAATTTAGATCAAGACAAAGAAAACATAGTCCATTATTTATTTAATGCTGTTCGAATTGCATAGTATATTGCACTATAGTCTAAGATACGAGAAGAACCACATCTTTATGAGCGATGACTTTGGACATGGAGTTGGTTTATTTCTTTATTTATATTAATTGTGTTTAGAATTTAGTTTAACATCTGCAATGAATCAATGGGTAACCTAAGATGGAAATGTGTAAGGGAAAAACATTTGAATGGAAGTATGCTACCAAACCTATATATTATTTGTATACAAACATGTTTTGGGCGATGCGATAATAATGCCATTTAACTTCTCAAGATTTCATAATCTCGGTCCGGTTTTAGGGGTCGTTTCGAACGGCCGGCTTCGCCCGTGAACTTGATTCCTCGTGACGTTTCCACTGTGAGTGACGCCATCTATCACGCTTCCCTCCGAAACTTGTGCGCCTTGAGGCTTGCAATTCAATCGGCTCCANACACACACACACACACACACACACACACACACACACACACACACACACACACACACACACACACACACACACACACACACACACACATATATAGATCAGTATTTGGGATGCTTCATACCTTTGAGATTAATCTTCTTTTAGCACAAACTGTTTTGAGATAATTTTGAGCTATTTTGAGATAAGACATTGTACTGTAGCTCGTTATAACTTCTTGTTATCCTTCGTAATATTCCCTAACATCTTCACGCAAAATAATTTTAGGGATTTTCTTGTCTGTAGTAAAGACATCAAAGAGCCAGTTATGAATAATTTTAAATAGTCCAAATTTTAAGTTTTAATGATAAATGATATCTTCCATTCTCTGGTGATGCGATAAAAATTAAAAAATATATGTAAAACTACTAAGGTTATTCTCATGAAAATCAAGCAAATTTCTGTTTTTTAAAAAAAAAGCTACGTTCACGGTGGTAACATGAAGGGAATTTTTTTTTTTTTTCAAATTTCAACAGATCTTTACCGTTCCTACATTGGAGGAGCTGAAAATATGGTTAGTTTGTCATGTAAATTATATAATATTTATCATTGGTATATTATTCAATATTTATTTTTGAGTAATGAATCTAAACACACCTCTGTTAGTTTATTTTTAGACATATTTTATTTTAGCAAAATGCAATTAACACTGAGAGTTAACAAAACCCTAAATTTGATTTAAACCGCCTAAAAGTAATATTATTTGTTTTTCTTAATGATATTTTGCATGTCGATTTCAAATGAAAAAAGAAAGATTGAGTTCATTCTATAGCATAATTGGTTCAATAGGAGTGGGGGTTCACCTGATATTTAGTTAAAGTTAAAATTCAAATATTTATCACCTANTAATACCAATCTTTCTGAGAATTCTGAAAGAAAAATGACAAATACTGATTAAATTTGATTAACACTCAAAATTGAGTACTCAAATACAAACTTATAGAGTGATTGGAGTAATCACTTATCGATTGGTTTTACTCACAAAAATATTTACTTTGTATTGAATTATATGAGGAAATTAGCAAAGGTAATGTCATTTTAGAGTTGTGTTTTTATTTTCTCTTGTTGTTCTTTTTTAAACACAATTGAGTTATCTAGTAGGATACCAAGCTATGACATTGGATACATGTCACGACTTATAAAACATTTTTACAGATATTTACCGATCCATATGGTTCATTCCAAATTATATATGACAATCTAGCGTATAAAATTTATAAAGTAAAGAAATAATAGGTCAAAATAAAATTAAAATAAAGGCAATTCAACTTTTTTTTTCTTGCAAAAAGTTGAATGAGTTAGTCAACAGTGAAAGTCGGTCAAGGAGGTTTAGAGGAAGGTCATAATTAAAAATACATAATTATTTTCTTTAAAAGAGAAAAGATATGCAATATATGTTTTAATGTAAATCTCTAACAATTATATCTTACACATTTTTACGAAAAACGCGTACTAAGGGAATATTCTCAGATGTAACATTCAGGGTTGGGCGGGTCCACTATTTCTTTTTTTTTTTTTTAATATAGAAACAAAATTCGGTATTTAGGCTTCCTATTGTTTTTTTTTTAGATCAAATACGGAAGAAGACGAAAATTTATAATCAATATATCTTCTATATAATTATTGTTAAGATCAGTCAAATATATCATTTTTTTTTAAATATAATTTTAAATATGTAGTTTATAAAGAAATAGAATCGTCGAGAAATGCACTTAAGGAGAGGTCTAAACTATACGTAATAAACAATTCGTTATTAAATATTGTTTTAAATACACTTCTTTTATTATCAGACACATTGATACTTCAAGATTTTCAAATTTATAAAAAATAAAATTAACTGAGCTTGCAGGTATGTTTCTTGTTGTCTGCTAAATAAAAAAAATTAACAACTATATTATATAATAAAAATATGTCAAGAATAAATAATTAGATATTGTGACTCATCTACAACAATTAATCTGAGTTTGTAACTATAGAAGCAATTTGTCCACGTTGACATAGGTCCGGTCGGTCAACACAGCAGTCAATAGACTCCCGTCGTACGTTGTGCACACCACAGGGGCATGTCCTGCAAGATATACGAGAACCCATTCCCGTACTTCATGGGGTGTTTGACCATTGTCATCAAAATTGTAATTAAAACACGTTGTTCGAAAGTCTTTTATTTAAGGGGCTTATGTATAGGGCAAAGAAAGGATGATTTTGTCACACCCGACTTAACTCCACATACAGGTTGCGATACTGTCCATTCGTCCTTCTTGGGACAAGCCTTGCAAATCCATCAGACAGTAGCCATGTCCTTATACCATTCAGTTCTGCCATAAGAGTTTCATGTACCTTTAAATTTTAATGGCGGATATCGACACATCTATTCAGGGAAATAACTGACTGAAGAAGGGTATACACTATGGAAATGTACACACCCCACCACACCAAGTAACCTACCCAAGAAATACTGATAAGGTTATTTAAAAGGAGAGTTTTTTTGACCGTAGATATTATTCTTAGATGATTTTAGTTGGGGTTCGGTCAAGGTAGATCCAAAAAACACAAATTTAAAAAATGTATTTTTTAATAAAGGATTTTTTTTTTCTTTTCCTGTGTTAGCCTCCCTTGCAACCACTAAGGGTCATTGGAGGGAGGGGCTATCTACAGGTTGCCACCCTATTTTAAACACCCATGGCTCAGGACAACCTTCTATATTATAAATAAAAGATTAACCAGGGCGGGATTTGAACCCGCGACGTCAGGATTGCGAGACCCGTACGGATCCCCTGAGCTATCCCGGCGCCCCTAATAAAGGATTATCTGCCAACGTTTCGGCTTACATTGTAAGCCATCTTCAGAGCTATCATGAAGATGAGAGGGGACGTCAGTCATGGAAATGTGAATTTAGGGACAGGACGTCCTCTCTCATCTTCATGATAGCTCTGAAGATGGCTTAAAATGTAAGCCAAAACGTTGGCAGATAATCCTTTATTAAAAAATACATTTTTTAAATTTGTGTTTTTTGGATCTACCTTGACCGAGCCCAACTAAAATCATCTAATGATAAGGTTATTCTTTAAAATATTTTAATTCTAGAGCTCAAAATTTAGAAAATAAATTCGTTTTATAAATGCTTTCCTAATATTGATGTAATTAAATTTATGTATTTTTACATTGGTCCTTTTTAAATTTGCTTATCTTCCCTACTTCTATCCTTAGCGTCTATCTCTTTGATTTTAACTACTAAAGTACTAATTACAATTAAGGTATTAAGGAGGTAAATACGAAGATAAAATAAGTTTCTTAGCTGGAGGATGTGCATGAACCCACAAACAATTCCATTCAAATCCATTTTGTGATTTACTAATTAAAATATTATATTATTACAATTAGTATTATTATTTTATTAGAATATTATTATATTACAATTATAATAAGAACTAGAATATTCTTTCTTAAAATGCCGGAAATAATAAAGTTAAATACAAAATGCTGCTACAAGCTGACGGTGTGAGAGGCAATGAACACACACACGCTTATATATATA
>KZ807405.1:384209-401450 GCA_000696205.2 Oncopeltus fasciatus
ATATATATATATATATTTGTGTTTGCTCTCGAGCACCCCCTAATTTTGATATAAAGAAAGAAACAAAATTTGTTATTTCATCAAATTTGATTAAACCATTCCCTACCTCAATGAGTCAATAGACAGCCCTAGCTGTTTCACCATTTTCCAGTTCGTAAAATAAAAGTAGTCATTTACTCTTATTCAAATCTGAATATTGATGTAAATCCTATAAGGGAAATCTGCTCAGTCAACGCACATCTTGCGTGAGATATATTTTTTTTAATTTATATTCAACCATCTGGGGACATAATAATCTAAAATAAGATATTAAAAAACATAAACAGAAAGGAAAAAACCCCGGAATTTTTACAAAGGCAGTATCTTTTATCCAGGTACGCATATAGTGTATATAAAACATACACACTATACCTATAGATTTTAAATTTTTAAATTCTCATAGTGCAGGATAAGCTCTTATATATCCGAACACCTACGGATCCCTTTGGTTCATTTATTTTTTATCTATGATCCTTCTCAAATGTATATTTCACGTATCTTAATAAGTAACAGTCTCAGAGATAAAGAATCAAGTATTTATTTTAAATAATAAATAAATGAAATAAAATGTATTGAGTCTCTGCATTTCTGCTGGAACTTCTGAATTATACATCATAAATATTTATTAGGTTGTGGTTTATTATTCCACGTAAATTTTTAACAATTAATGAGAGGGAATAGAATAAAAAAATCTATCTGTCCCAACCAGGACTCGAACCTGGATCTCCTGCTTTCTGGGTCAGAATGCTTCCGTTACACAACCGGTTCGAGTTAGATAACTTATTAAATTCCCACCACACTAGCGAGAGCCTAACCCACGAGAAAGACGAATAAATCGTCTTAAACTCGAAGGAGCCAACAATAAATATCCATTTATTCTAAATCAATACTAAAGTAAAAATTTGAATTATATCAAAATGTACATGCATAATAAATCGTCCAAATTTTAATCATATTTATTGAAAAATAATAATTTCAATTAAAATAAATAATTAATTTTAAACGATACCCTGAAAGGATCACTGCTCCTCTGCTGTTCCTTCGTTCTGTAATAGAATGATGTCATTGACAATGACAGAGATGGTTTCATTCAGAGATAGGACAACGGACTTCTGATAAAGTCAGGAAGTCCCGCCTCCAGCAACACTAAATCTGTAATCAGAAGCTGGAGAAACTGTACTCTGACGTATCATTGTTGTTGTTGAGTGGGGGAGTTTGGAACTATCTGACAAAACTGATCAGGTATCGAACAGACTTAGTTTTCTGAACTCACTCTGAATTTCACAATGTATTTTCTGTAAGCTCTTCCTGAATAAATGAATGAATAGTCTTTAAGGAGGTAAATTTGTTGACCGTCAAGTTTTATGAAGAGAGGATTAGCAGGAATTCGGTCTTGTTGCTTGAAGAACAAAAAAAATAAAAAACTAATTTACAACCAAAAAAAGTTTTTATTCTAGCCAACGTTTCATGCATTTTATATTGTGGATTGTCTAATACTGTTAAAACTGAGTCTACAGTTTTATATTTTCACTTATTTATTCTTTGTTAGATATATAGACATGTTTCTATATTATTTTGTATGTTTCATTTTCATATTCAGCCCTGATGGAGGCCTGAAATTCAGGCCGAAACGTTGGCTAAAATAAAAACCTTTTTAGTTACAAATTAGTTTTTAATTCTTCAAATATCAAGACCGAATTCCTGATAATCCTCTCTTCATGAATAGTCTTATTTATATGGAGCAATTTTAATGAATACAATGAATCAATAGGATTAAGAAATAAAACAATAATTTTTTTTTGAAAGTAGCAGAATAGTCATTGGCATAAACCAAGTAATATTAAATATCTCTGCAATGAAATACAAAGCAATCAAATGATAACCAATTATAATAAAAAACTAAATAATGAAAATACATTTAGGCTGTATTCAATTGAAATTAAACAAATTTAAGGTTCAATAAATGATATTTTGAATAGATTTTCTGTAGTTTAAAAACATAATATTATTGTAAAGGGTTATTATCTCTACCAATGAATATAGCACTATCATACCTTCTATTATCCGTCTTCAGTGGTTTCTGCAAACCATCTTCTGGTTGGCAGAAACCAATGAAGACGGATAATAGAAGGTATGATAGTAATAATATTATTGCCTTATATATAATCTCACTTTAGAGAGTAATAGTCTACAATTCCCATAGTTATCTACTTTTATAGGAAACCATGTTTCCTTCCATGCAATTAGATATTTTGCTGTTCTCCACCTTGTTTCTGCAACCTTTTTTGTACTGTCGCTCCATCTTTTTCATACCTTCCTCTATGCCTTTAAGGCCATGGAGTGTCAATTCTGTGACTGCCCTCGACCATCTGTTATCATAATATTTTTAAAAAAGACCAGCCCACTTCCATTTTTGTTCCCTAATTTTGGGGATTATATCTTTCAAGTGTGTTTTTTTCTTGATCTTTTTTTTTTCTAGTGTTGGTCATGCTTCTTTCTATAGATTTTTGAGATTTTCTTTATGTTTCATCTGTAAAACAAAATTTGGCATCCGTATATTCTCTTCTAGGTGAAGCTGATCCTACAACCTTACACTTTGCTAGGGATATCGCATATTTGACACAGAATCTTTACTTCCTTGCATTAAAGGACATTTTAATTTAGTGCTCGACAGTTAAGTGTGGCTTTTTCCACTCCAGACTTTTAGTTGCTTTTACAACTGCTGTTGCTAACTTTTGGCAAAGGTTTGCTGTTCGTTTGCAAACAAGAAACGCCTATATCACTGCCCTGCAAGGTCTCTCAGGCCAGTTTAACAAAGTTCGTCGGCCCTTTACAAGTCAAAAGTTTGTCCCTTCACCATTGTTCTAACTTGGAAGTCCTCTGAAGAATTCCATTGGGGGAATATAAACTTTTCTTCGTGTACTGGAAGGGAAATTGTACTGTATACAAATGTTTGTCTTACAATTAGATAATATGCAACACTCATTTCAGCAATTTCCTGTAGGGCTATACACGTTTGATATACACTTTTCAAAAATTTTAACAGATCTCTAGCGACTTACAATGAAGGAGGTAAAAATATGTGTATAAATATGAAGGGACTTGAAGAAACGAATAGGTTGAAAACCATATACAAAGAACTTATGAACGCGCGAGACTTAATTTGTTATTTGAATGTAAATTCCTGTGAGTTAATTGAATCAAGCCCAACAAATATTATTTAAGTTAAAATGGAGAGTTTTTGACCTTACAGATTATTAGTTGATGTTTTTTTTGTTGGGGATCTGTCAAGGTAGATAAAAAAATACAATTTAAAAAATATATGTATTTTAATAATCTGCCGACGTTTCGGCTTATATTGTAAGCCATCTTCAGGGCTACCGTGAAAGCGAAAGGGAACGTCGTGTCACCTGGATCACCTGTCCATGACTGAAGTCATATAAATTAATTGATTTTATTTGAAATAATTTATTTTTGTTTCAAAACAGATAAGAAAAAGAAGGTGTTTAGCGTAAGACCAAAATTTATAATTATGCTTTCTTCTTGGTTATTTCAGTAACGAAAAACATCGAAAAACGCTTATTAAAGAAGAAATTCACGATGGGTGAGGGGGCCCTCCTCCAGTCTCCTTCCTGGCCAGTTTAGACCCAGATTTAGTGGTCTTTCCTTTTGGGCTTATTTTTATCCACGATTGTAAAATATAATTCTTCATTTACTCTTATTTATATCAATCTTAACTAAATATGGGAGACTGCTTTACTAAAATCATTTATTAGAGAGGTTTACTCTATTAAATCGATTTTAAAAAATAGTTACGATAAGAGAATCATTGAAGTATCGAGGTAAATTATATTTCAAGGGAATTTTCTTATTAAAATGGCTTTAATTTGTTTTGATATATTGTTTTCAGGGACAACAAAAAATGTCTTTCATGATTAATGGACCACATAGGAAACTATTCAACATTTTTATTTTTCTTCTTCGTCCGAGAACAATGACGATCTTCATTTTGTCCTCAGAGGAACTGGGACAAAGTGAATCGTGGTGCTTACAACACACCATTTGACTTTGTCTTGAGACAAGATATCCTCCCAAGACCACTATCTTTATCTGTTGTTCTCTTACCCAAGCTGTTTATATTTCGTATTTCTCGGTTTATTGTCAAAGTCTAGCTTTCTTCTTTTCATTGTATTAACTATCTCTCTGTCTACAAATGGTGGTCCCTAGATTCTTCAGTAAACTCAATTCTCATGCTCCTATTCCATGGACTACTAAGCAGGAAACATAGCATGTAATAAGGGAATACTTTCTATGTTGAACACTTTCTGTATGTATTTAAAATAAGTTAAAAATAATTTATCTTCTTTTTACAAATAAATAGAAAAATCTAGAATTTTGAAAATCTTCTACCACTGGTTAGCCCTAAGGGATATGCACCTAGAAGTTTTTTCCCTTTAATTATATAAACCAAGCAAGTTAACATATTCTCTTATGATAACAAATAATGTCCTTTTAGTGCAAAAAAAAAAATTAACTCCACAAGCAATTTCTTTAAGATCTACTATATAGCTTTCTTACTATTTGAATGCTCAGACAAAGATGGCTCCCTGACCTCCCTGGGGACATAGCCTGTAAATAATTTGAGAGTGGTGTCATTGGTCACCTTCTCTCCTCATATGATTGACATTGAATGCCATTTTTAATTTCATTGTAATAAAATTACAAAATGTTCTTTTAATTAACAGAATTTAATAAATAAATAAAAGTTTATAAAAAAAAAACTATTTGAATAGATGACAATTACAAAAATAAAAAAAACAACAGTTACAGATATAACTTACAATTTTCTAGTGCTTTGTGTTAAATTTGTTTTATTTAGGATGAAGAATGACATTTCCTTAAGCTATATTTGTTATATTTAAAATATTAACCTAATTATAATTTTTAGTTCCTGTCCTAGGTTCTTTATTAATTTAGAAACTCTTTACTTTAAATATATTAGATTTTTGGTGAGTAAATAGTGAATGGTTACCATGTTTGTTTTTATTCAGGAACAAATTCCTTTTTTTTTAATAATGAGTTCTCATATAGTTCAAGTTTAATAGAGCCTACTAGAAAAAAAAAAATATGAATAAAGAATTAGCATTATCTGTTATCTGTTGGTTAGAAATTTCAATGAATGTAATAAACCATCTCCTGTACTTAACATGAAACTGTATGTGTTATCCCATTGTAATTCCCTTGTGGACGTATCCCTTGTATAGGAGTCGATAACAATACTACAGATGGCACAATCATTATCATAGGCATTAACAACCTTAAAATGAACTTCCCACTTTTATGTGATAACTATATTCTATTATATTTTAATTATGATTTATTGAGATGTATGTTTCATATTAAATAAATAAAGGACTAATAACCAGTTTGGAATTTTATAGATGCCGTCAATGGAGATGGCTCGAGCAGGCTGGGTGCTTCGTACCTTGCTTCTGAACGAGGCTGAGCCAGTGCTAAGAGAGAGAAAGACTGCAGGAGGAAGGTTGACAGTACAGAGAGCTGCTTCTGGTAGTGAACTAGTAACCTGGTTACTCCAGTTGGACCCCGACCTTGACCGACAGCGAGCCACACAGTTCTGGCAGGCTCTCCTTGAGGAGGGCATCATATACCATGGTAACCTTACATCATATTATATTATTTATCATGTAGGATAATACTTCACAATAAATAAATTCTACCAGAGAGTGTAGTTTTAATCTCCATTGGACATAGCTCTGTGGCACCTCCTCCTCATGTTTTAATATTTAAATATAAAAAAACAAAAAAATTCCCTTTAATTTTAAAATAATTTGTTTTGCAGTAGTGTGAAGACTCTTGTAATGGCTTTAATTCTTTAATGTTAGCAGCTACTTAAGCCTTTATTTTAATTTAGATCAAGTTGTAATTTTTCTTTATAAATGTTTGTTTTGGACTAAATAAATTCATTAATCATCATTATAAACATATTAATCATAACCATTAGGCCCTCATCATGGTAGAATACTGTTTCATGTTAACTTCTAACAAAACTAAAATAAAAACATAATTTAATTGTTATTTATCTACAATTTTCAAAGGATATTCACTTAATTTATGCTACATTTTTCTTTTCTTAGACATTTTTCTAGATGTTTCATTTTCTTTTAAATTATTTAATATGATAATTCATCTTTCTGCTTTTCTTGGAGTAGTTTGTACAGTAATCTTCATTTAAGTGTTTTACCATGGACATTATACTTACAAAATTGCTAAGGTATCTTAATTGTTAAATGTTTGTTTTGATAAAAAGAGAAAAAAGTAATAAAATAAAATAAATAGCAAATTGATAACCAGTTTAATTTCATCAGAAACAGGAACTTTATAATAGCTTTATAAATATGATGAACATAGGTACTGAAAATGGCATTGAGATATTCTATGTGTCTGCCATTAAAAAATTGAATTGTTAAAAAAGAAACAATAATATATTTTTTTGTATTGGTAGCTTAAAAGATATGTGGACTAACAAAGATTGTCCTCAAATAAAAAAAATAAGGAAATAAAAAGTGAAACTAAATTATTATAATAACTGCACTCACCTGACTACTTATTCTTATGGTATGTTTATATTATAGTGACAGGGGAACATGGCTTCAAGGACAAGTGTGTACTGTATCAGTTCAGAGCAGACAGGGATAGCGGGGGTGGGGGTAGCTGTCCATTGCCCCAAGACATTGCAGAAGCTGAGGAACATCTTCAAGAATGCCTCAATGACCTCAATGATAGAGGCCCTGATGCCTGGCTTCGCATGGTCCTCAGAAAGCCGTGAGTAGTAGAATTTTCAACATTTTTCTAATTCTACCTAATTGAAAAAAAATATATTCATTAAAATGTGTGTGTTAATGCTCTTGTACCGTAAGTTCTTGGTTCTTGGTCATGATACTCGGCATGCAGCTTTTAATTACAATAAGAAAGTCAGAGTTCATTAATGTTCAAAATTGGACTATTATGAATGAGAGGTAGTGAAAACAAATAGGTTTTTGATGTCACTGTCATAATAATTTATGATTTTTTTTTTTTTTTTTTTTTTACAATAAGAAGAAACTTAGCACACTTTCATTTAATTATAAAAGAAGATTTATATGCAAAATTTAAATGGTTATTATTTAATAAAATCATACCAACTAGAATGAGGGTTTACCAGACACCTTATTTGAAAAATTGTAATACCCTATTGGATGTGATTTTTATTTCCAAATAATCAGATAAATGTATTCATTAAGTTTGGGGATTATTCTGAAACCCAACACTAAATAAAAGTCATGCTTAAGCAGCCATAATTTCATTTGGAGCCTCCTAACTCTATATAATACAGAAAATATTATATTATTTTTTTAAATCTCTAAAGAGAAAGAAAATAAATAACACTTAAATTATTCTTGAAACTTAAAACTATTTGGTAATATTTGTTAATATAATGCCACAACAGGTGTAATGATAGAACAGCAGAAGACCTAGAAGTCATATATGAGGAACTGCTCCACATGAAGCCCCTTGCTCACCTTAGTAATTCTGTGAAAAGAGAGTTAGCAAGTGTCATCATGTTTGAAGCTCACCCCAGACCTGGGACAGTAGGTGAGTAAGCAAATCAAGTTTCTTTTTTACTTAATTTTAAAAATTAAATTATGACTAATTTTCATTTTATTATGATTATTTATCATTGATTGAGCTAATAAGTTGAAGAAAGCAACTATAACAGAAAAAGGTCAATAATGTCAGCACCTTTCTTCAGATCAATCCCTGGCCTTTAAAAGAAAAGTAAATAGTTGTAGCTGAACTTTTCTCTAACCTAGCGCTATCTATGATTTATTTTAAATTTAAAAAAAAAATTGAAATTTTGTAAAATTTCACTTGACTACAGTTCTGATATTTTAACACCATGGTGTTATCATGATGAAATAAAAATTTAATGACTACTTGCATTTGTAGTTAGTGCTGTGTATCTGTCATTTTTTTTAAATATACATAGTTTAATAGAATACTTTTACATTTGTTTTATATACATATTGACTAGATTTCCATTATTTTGTTATCTTGAAGAATGCAAACAGTTATGTGCTGGCAGTGTCAACATAATTATATAATAAAATAATAGGAGACTATTATATTCATAACATAAGTATTTCGGGTGTAACAGGCCCTGTCATCCTTTATTCAACAATAGAGACGTAAAGGTAAGATTTATGTCTTCTAATGGTTGAAAATATTTTTACGCTGGAAGATATGATAGCTATTTCAATAAATACGTTAATAATTGGAGAAATACCTTTATGAATATTTTTATTAAATCCCTTATATTGTCTGGACAATTTATTTTGACGTGTCAATGTACTTTCGATTGGCTTAATTCATGTCCGATGTTAATATTCGTCAGTTAAGGAGAGAAAATCCTAGAAAGGGGATTCAGTATTTATGGACGTCTAACAGTTAGAAATATATTATTTTTTAATGGTATAATATATATTNTTAGATCATTGCAATTTTTTTGGAAAAGCTGTGAATTGGTTTCTGTTTAGTTGTGCTGTAGGGTTATTAGAAGGTAATTTTGATAGAAGGGAGTGGATTTTTCTTTGCCATTATAAGATATCTATTTCTGTCTTAAGAACTAGATTTCCATTATTTTGTTATCTTGAAGAATGCAAACAGTTATGTGCTGGCAGTGTCAACATAATTTTGAAATGTATTTATAGAAAAAAAATATTAAAAAGTAATTCTTTTTTATTTTACAATGTTTTAATAAAATAGTTGAGTATTAAATAATTGAAAATATAAGTTATTCCGCCTTTTACATCTTAATGTTTTTACAACTTCCTCTATAACCATTATGCATACAAAATCATTAAGGTTGTGGATTTTTCAGTGTTCGAACAAGGAGAAGAAGGAAGATCCTGGTATCTGGTTTTGTGTGGATCAGTGGATGTTGTCATTCATGGGAAAGGTGTTGTTGCTACTCTTCATGCTGGTGAAGATTTTGGTAAACTAGCCCTCATTAACGATGCACCTAGGTAATTTAACTTATTTTATGTGTTGTTAGTTTTTATTTCATTTTTCATGTTGCTTTGTAAAATTAAACTACTGTTGGTTTTATTATGAACACTGGTTCAAAGCTAATTGCTTTTAGGGCTGCAAGTATTATTGTCAGAGAAGAAAATACCCACCTTCTTAGAGTTGACAAGGATGACTTTAACAGAATACTTAGAGATGTCGAAGCAAATACTGTCCGATTGAAGGAACATGGGAAAGACGTCCTAGTACTTGAGAAAAGTTCTTCACCAAATTCTAATGTGAAGTATGTTAAACAAATTATTCATTATTTTATATAATGTGGTTGGGCTGACTAATGTTTTTAAAAAATCTAATCTAATATTTTTACTGAAAATGGTTAAAATTCTTAAATAGAAATAGAAAACATAAAAATACAATTTCATTTCTCTATTTAAAAAAAAAACTCAAATTCCTGCTTTTTAAAATATAATTTTGTTTTATTAATATTACCAATAATATATTCTGTAAGAATTCAGGATTATTTTTATGCTGAGATGATTTGTATTAGGTATGCAGTAATGGCCTGTACACCAGCAAGAATGGTAGAACATCTCCTAGACTCTCGCTTAGACAGTGGTTCAATAGATCCAGCTCTAGATGACTTCCTCCTCACCCATGTTCTGTACATCTCGATGAGACATCTTGTTCAAGAACTGCGGAAACAATATCCTTTTCTATTCTACATAAAAACACAAAATTTATTTATTTCAGGCTTGTGAATTAAAATTTTATGAATTTATAAAATAAGTCATAGATCAAACTACAAGAGATGATAATTTAATTTATTACATTTGAAAATTGTGTTTGTTAGTTTTCACATATAGCTACAAATTTCTTGATTTCTCAAGAGTGTTTAAGGCAAAATTTTTAGACCTTCTGAATGATGGAAGAAAGTAATGATACTGTGATTAATAATAAAAAACACCTCTTGTACAAAAACTTCAAATTTAAATTTCCAAAATTTAAATTTCAATAGTTAAATTTTTGTGAGGCTGATACAGTAATAGTAAGTTTCATAAGAATACTTCTAAAAATTTCCACAATGCAAATGCATAGTTTGCTTAGATTCTCTTGTTTCATTAGTAAGAGTACATGACTGATTTGAGCATAAAAGAACAATGGAGAGAAATGTTCATGTAGGCTTCCACAGTCATCAGATGTATGTAAAGTTTTTTCCGGGTTGGACCGTGTAAAGTTTTTGATGGTTGCCGAGCTTTCGCACATCCTGTGATGGCTTCTTCAGGGCTGAATAGAGAATGAGAGCTGTCTTCAAATCCAGGGGTATTTANCCAGGAGTCTCATCTTCTTCGATCTGGCTTTGTCGATGCTCTTCATCCTCTGAACAACATCCTCCCCGTACAGGTTGGTAAGATGTTCACGTAGGCTTCCACAGTCATCAGATGTATGTAAAGTTTTTTCCGGGTTGGACCGTGTAAAGTTTTTGATGGTTGCCGAGCTTTCGCACATCCTGTGATGGCTTCTTCAGGGCTGAATAGAGAAATGTATTTCTCTCTCTCTCTCTCTATTCAGCCCTGAAGAAGCCATCACAGGATGTGGGAAAGCTCGGCAACCATCAAAAACTTTACACGGTCCAACCCGGAAAAAACTTTACATACAATGGAGAGAAATGTTAATGTCTCTGAGATTTTCTCAAGGCTAATTGAGGGGTAGGGGGGGGGGAGGCACTCAACCCTTGACCCATCAAAATGCATTCTTAAATATCTTCCTTAAAAAGTATTTTTAGCTTTTTGAGAAAGGAGCTCAAATACTGAGTAGAATTGGACCATATTTTTAGCTTGTCCTGTGGGGATCGTTGAAGAGTCTAAGAATATTTTTAATGGTCATAACAAGGCAGCAACCTGAACAGCTCAAATCCTTTGAGCAAAAACTGATAAAAATTTTGACAGCAATTAAAATAGATTATATTACTGATTATATTACTAATACTCTAAAGTTCTTAAGATTTTAAAATTTATTGGTTAGTTAAATTAATACTGAAGAAAAAGTTTTTCTAAAATATGTTCCTTAATCCTAGTACCTATAGTATGGACTCCCCCCATCATGACAAGGAATTCACTGATTTGCACAAAAGAAGAGTGTTGGTTTTTGTATATCGATGGGTCACCACTGTGCGTTATCCAGCCCTCTCAGACCCAAATGTTGTTCAATTCATAGAGGTAAAGTTCAATCATCTAAATCTTATATAGATACAAGTATATTACATTAGTTTCTCAGTTTTGTACTCAACATTCTTTAATGATGAATTGTGAATTAGTCAAGTCAAATTTATTCCAGGAATACACTGTTTTTTAAAATAAATTTGCATGTATAGGTTCCTTTATTTAAAAAAAAAAAAAAAAAAAAAAAAAAAAACCCTATATCACACGTTTTTGAGACTAAGCTTTAAATTAAAATATATATTTTTTTATAACTTAGATCATTGCAATTTTTTTGGAAAAGCTGTGAATTGGTTTCTGTTTAGTTGTGCTGTAGGGTTATTAGAAGGTAATTTTGATAGAAGGGAGTGGATTTTTCTTTGCCATTATAAGATATCTATTTCTGTCTTAAGATATCTAGTTTTTATACTTTGCTAGTATTAGTTTTCAAAACAACTTATTGACTTCAATAATTCAACATATTCATAAAAACAACTTGGGAAGTCATTCATAATTTTTCTTGGTAGCATCTCTTGGTTCAATTAAATCAAAAAGTTTTAGACATTTGACATGAGAAAATTTATTGTTTGAGAAATTTAAATAAAATTTTAATTTTACTATAGTTTTTTTTATCTCATCTTAATGGTCATAATAGGTTTTATTGTTATTAACTAATATACAGTGTAAACAGAGAATAAAGTATAAATATTTACTTTGCATTATATAAAATCTTACAGGAGCTGACAAATGATGCTGATAGTGAAGGCTGGGAAGAAGCCCCGCTCATGCACAGATTGAGTGCACAGGTCCAACGCCAGCACGAAATAAATGCTCAACTAAACAAATGGAAGCTTCCACCTACTGGTCAACCCATCTGCCTCTTCTCTCCCTCTGAAACTTCTTCCACCCTCATCAAACCTAAAGATGACAGTGAGTGCTTTAATAAATGGATTATTTTTTTCAAGGACTTTGGTCCTAGTTTGAAATTACTAGGTAATATTTGCAAAACAATTTTTAAAATTTGTGAAATGAGGCATTGTAATATTTTCATGTTATTACAACAGTAATTGTCAGGACTTAATCATAACAAGATATGAAAATATCTTAGTTTCAAATTTTTTGCATTTTGTTTTCATAAAATATTAACAATTGAAAATAACATTAATGATTCAATGGGAAACCAGTTAATTCTCTCTCCTATATTGTCTTGTTTTAATAAATATAATTTCAATTATGATATTCCAACACAAAATATGTCAAAAAATAATTACTTTAATTTGGGATCCCCTAAGCATAATTTATGATTATAATTCTATAATAATTTAATATTATTCTTCTCTTTTAGTCATTCTACCTTTGAAAATATAACTTGCAGAATTGCCTTGTTTATAAAAATTTATATGAAAAATGTTAATAAATAACTATAAAATTTTTTGCCATGAGTAAAATGTTTTATTAGAATGAATTTTTTTTTTTTTTTTTACAACAGTAATATTCCGAGTTTACTGTGCGGATCACACTTACTGCACTCTGAGGTTGCCAGTGTCTGCTACTGCTGAGCAAGTAAAAGTGTGCGCAGCTGACAAGCTGGGCCTGAGAGCAAGACCAGAGGACCTCATTTTGGTTGAGGTGAAATCTAATGGTGACAGATCTAACTATAGGGATTCAGAAGTTTCTATACCCACAACTCTTAGTCTAAATGGAAGGATATTTGTTGCTCCCAAAGATCACCTTGATGCTCTGGTAAGAATTTTTGAATTTTTTTACTGTGATATTTATTTAGCTATATTTAGCTTTTAGCTTCTTTTTTTTTCTTCTTTTTTTTTAATCCTTTATACTTCAAGAAGTAAAAATTTTTACTAGGCCAGATTTTAATATTAATATTAATATTAAGGAAACAAAAATGTAAATTTTGGACCTATGAGAATGCTCTTGAAGATGTAAGCATGATACTGTGCTGAAGGTTCAAAAATAAAAACAAAACTTATTTCTCATTAGGCCAAAATTTAAATTAAATCATAATTTTTAATTAGTAACTTATTAAATTTAAAATAACTTCAGTTTACCTATTTAAAAAAAATGTTCATCATCCAGAAGCTGTGAAAACTAAGTATTTTTTCCATCTTTCATTAAAGGTAGACATAAATAAGAGTTAATAATTTATTTTATCATATAAGCTAAAGAATTTAATGAGTCTAAAAGGTGATATCTCCAAGGCTCATAGTAGGAATGTTAAGGAGGCAAGAGGGATGCACTACCGTCATAGATACATTCTCAAATATCTATCATAATAATTGTTTTTTATTTATATGTTATAGAGCATAAATGCTAGAATTAATTTTTACATCTTTCAAGATCTATAAAGTTTTTTTACAGCAGTGATTATTGGACTATAAAAAACATTAATTATAATAAAATGTTACATTTTTAAGTATACCCCTCACCATCATCTTATGTCAACCAAAAACAAATTCATTAAACAATTAGCAATTGAAAGCCAAAATACCAAATGAGATTTAATTTTACAAATAATTAGGATTATTGAAGTTCAGTGAAAATTTTTCATAAGTCACATCTTGGTACCATAGTGATTAGAATGATTTCCTTATGGGAAATCTTCTTAAATAAAGCAAATTATCATGTTCTCTGTGGCATCTAGTAATTATGAACCTGTTTGTTTTTGATGTACTAAATGTAAAATATTTTACAATTGTTTTTGATAAAGAAACAGACAATATTGGATATAAATTTAAGGCTTAAATTTTATCAAGTCACTTGGAGTGTGTTTGAAATTACTTTATTAATGAATATTAGAAAGCTTGTATATGTTTGTGAAGGCTCACTATAAAACCTGATATGTTCAATAAGTTTTTATCTGTGCTATATTCTAGCTAATAGTATTCTCTCCTCTCAAATTGTTTTACATATTGATTATCGAAACAAATTACAGACTGTGATTCCTGAACAAGAAGCTCCTACTGAAGGCATGGAACTTGATCTTGAGGATGTGAGTGCTAAGGAAATGGCCTATCATATGACTATGTTTGACTGGGAACTTTTTTGGAATATTCATGAGGTAAATTTTATTTAGCATTATTTTATAGTCACATAAATTTATTTTAACATTTTTTGTCTAAATAGATCTTAATTAAACTTAATACAAAAAATTCTATCATGCAGGAACTGCTTATACTTACTAATTTCCTCAGCCACATTGTAATTGAATAGTTCGCCTTTAATGTCACATACACTTTGTTCTTTATATTTTTGTTTTTCTGAATAACAAAGTAAACTTCATAAAGCAAGAAATAATCAACCTGCCTAGGTTTCATTAAAAATTTACATAATTAGGAGCAAATTACTAATTTGTATTAAAAAGTGATAATGATGGGAAAAGCTAATGTTACTGGAGTGGCAGTAGCCTGGAGGAGAGTGGTGGGTGGTGAAGCCTAAATTCTCCTAATTCAGTTTTAATTATTTTCCTTAATATGAAAGCATATAAAATATAATTGTTCAAAATTTACATCTTAACAATTATATATATATGTATTATATATCTTAAAAATTTTCATAGCTCTAAAAACAACAATGACAATAATTATTTCTTTATTCTTTAATTATAATGATTTTTTCAATTTTCACTGNATTTATAAGTTAATAGGAGCTTGGTCTAAACCTTCCAAGGGGTTCAGTGTTTAAGGTTTGATAGTCAAAAACCTATTGTATTTTTCAACCTGACGATTGTTGGCTATGCTGTTTCTACTGATGTATTAAAATCTTTATGTTCAAATGGAGAGTTTTTTGGCCGTAGATATTATTATTAGATGTTTTTTTGTTGGGATTCAGTCAAGGTAGATCCAAAAAAAAAATACACATTTTAAAAAAAGTGTATTTTTTAAAAATGATCTGCCGACGTTTCGTTGTAAGCCTTCTTCAGGGCTATCATGAAGACGAGAGAGACCTTCTGTCTCTAAGTTAGCATTTTCATGACCATGTTTCATTTCAATCAACTTAGGGACAGGACAACTCTCTCGTCTTCACGATAGCCCTGAATGTACAATGTAAGCCGAAATGTCGACAGATAGTTTTTAAAAAATACACTTTTTTTTTTAATTTTTAATTTTTGTTTTATTTTTTTTGGACCTACCTTGACCGAATCCCAACAAAAGAAAACATCTAATATTAAAATCTATATATTTTTCTGTCTAGTTTTGTCTATCATTTCATCCTAAATATATAATCATTTTGAAAATTTCATGCAACTACATTTGTTCAACTAAAACTGTAAGACTGTTGCACCTGTCTAAGTGGGTTGTTTGCCCTCTTGACAAGTGTGTTCAGATCTACGCTTGACGTTCCCATAGTTTTTGTTATATTTCTATCACTTATACTTCAAATTTCTAAAATTTACTGAATTCCTATTATTTTATTAAAACACTTCAGAGGTCACAATTTTATATTCATTCAAATTAAATATAATACTATATAATATTAAAATTATAAACTTTTAAGGATCATATCACAACATTTAATTAAGATTGAATTTTTTATAGCGGACATTCATCTGAAATCTAAAATTTGAGTATAATGATCTAATTCTGTCTGTGGTGTGAAACAATGAAACTCATTATCCATATCTTACTTATCCATAACTGTACAAGGTGTTCTTTTCTTTCCTGATACAAACAGAAACAAACATTATGAAGCATGGGGAGTGGGGCTTTATCCATAACAATATGAAATATAATAATATAATACAGCATTTGTTTTTATTCTGTGTAAAACACATTGGTACCATTAGTTAAAGATTTATTTTTATTTATAGCAACATTCTACTATCAGGCATGGTCTGAGTTTACCTGAAATATGGTACCAAAATAGGAATGTTTTAAGTTCATAAAAAATTATTTTTAAAGCATAGATCTGAAATTTACTATTTTGTTATCTGTAATATAAATTTAACAATTTATATTATTAAATTTGTACTTATGAATTAAATTATTAAAAGGTGAGAATATTTCCATAAAGTAAGTTTTTTTAGTATATATCCACTAATATTATAAACTCAATACTAAAATATTTCAGAAGTTAAAGAATTGTTTTCTACACTTTTATTTGTATAAGATCTTATAAAGGCAAAAAACTTAGATAGTTGTTTTTTTTTTTAATGAGAAAATAATTAACTTCATAATAATTTACATTTTTACTTATATATTATTTGATATAAAAGGTAGTTTTATAACTTTAGTAACTCTAAGAGATTAAATTTGCTTTGTAAATGTATATAAGCATATAAAGTTAATAAGACAATCTTTCAGAAATTTAAGGTAATATGGAATGATGGAGTAAACAATCTTCACTAGGTAAAAAAAAATCTGGTTTTGCATAATCTACAACTATTTACATTTATGTATTACGCTGATTTTAAATAAGTTGTCAAATCAATGTCCGATAACATTATAATAATATAACTGGAATTAATTTTAATAAGCCCTGTAGAACTTATAATGCGTGCTTTTAAGATATCAATTTTTTTTTTTTTTTTTTTTTTAGTATGAATTACTCTATCACACTTTTGGAAGGCACAGGTTTGGACAAAGCACTGCAAATTTGGATGCCTTCTTGAGAAGGTTCAACGAACTCCAATACTGGGTTGTAACTGAGATTTGCATGACCCAAAGCCTGAGCAAGCGAGTCCAAGTTCTTAGGAAAATCATTAAACTTGCAGCTTAGTAAGTGATTAAAAAATAATACTTATCATGATTTTAGGTTATTTATCCAGAGGAAAATTAAATTTCTTGGTTTAAAATAAATCTTAACTTGCAAAATTATGTTCTGAAATGTATATTTGAATTATTTCATCAACATTTTTTTTTTTCCATTTTCTATTATCTAATTACATTATCCAAGTTCCTAGGCATAT
>KZ807405.1:411590-430539 GCA_000696205.2 Oncopeltus fasciatus
GTCCCCCCCCCCCCCCCTCTCTTCCTATATTTTATCTTGAATTGAGAATGAAGGTCTTCGATGGATAATAAATTTTATTCTTATCCACATTCTTTTTAATTTGTTCATGCTAAGCTTCAACATGAAGGCACAGCTTCCCTGAAAAAAAAAGCCTATATGCATATAATTTAATATCATTACAAAGACAAGAATTTAAAGTTATTCAAATAGTTTATATTATAAGAAGCTTAAATATTTAAGCAATTTTATTTTTAAAACTTTTCAATTACTTAATTTATTGTACAATCTGCATAGTTCCTTTTGCTACTTATATGACATTCAAGCTCTAATGATTGAATCTGTCTCCTGAAGACATATTTTTGTGTAAGAAAAAAAATCAAATTATAATAGAAATAGTTTTGGTTACATAGAGGTTAGTTACATATTACAATATCAATTTTATTTGCAGAGAGCCATTTCATAATAATTAATAACAATATTTTGTAAAAGGCTGGATACCACACATTTCTCTGACACAAATTATACTACAGGAATAAGAATATCTAACTGGATACACAAATTACAAAAGTTGTTAGAAATTCAGTATAAAAACATATTCAAAACCAGAGCCAAAGCTGATTTAAAGAGAAAAAAAAAAATGTTTTCAATTAAATAAGCCAGATTCATAAAGCTGAAGATTTTTTTATATTTACTTTTATTGTAGCCAATATAAATTGATTAAATAAATACAAATTGTCATTTATTCTCATAATTTAAAATGGAAAATTAATCAAATACATCAAATACTTTTGCAACTCTTTATAATTAATGAAACACAAATCTATGAATGATAGAAATATAGATTTCAGAAAACTATGCCCTAATTATTTATAAGTCAAAGTAAAGTATTTTCTTTAGAAGTTTGAGATACACAAATCACTAATTCCTGATTCGAGGCATACAATATCTTTAATATGCATAATGTTATTTCAAAACAAACATAGTACCAACTTTGCTGGTAGATTTTTGTAATCAAGACATTTTGAACATGTTCTGATAACTAGATAACATGGGGATAAAAATAATATTTATGTATTTTACTATAACTTTTTGTTCACTGAAGAATCTTATTTATTGTAATTATTTGTTTAATTAATCAAAAGAATATGTGATGTCATAAAGGGTCCATGTTTGAGAATAATTTTTAAATAAACTAAACGTAGGTCTACTTTTAAGATAACTTTTTTTTATTTTATTAAGGGATTCTTCTAATGAAGTAATTTATATTTTTGCCCAATGTTTAGTATTTATAAAACCGAAACTGTTCAAAAACTTTGATTGTTCATAAAAACAATCACAAAAAAAAAAAAAAAGTATATTAAATTCTGTTAAAAATTTGTAATTCTACTCTAATCCATTATATAATAAAGTAAATGTTTTATAAATACTATATTTCTTTTATTATGTAATTATATCTAGGATTATAAATTATAGGCAAATGATTGCTGTAAAATTGTAAGGTCAACTCCAATTTAACAAGGTTTGTCCCAAACATGGGCTTGGTTTTTAACACTTTAAAAGAATATTGCACATAAATATTTAAGAAATATTCATAGAAGTATAAATTAATTATTCAACTAAGCATATTGTATTTTTTGGAATAAAATATGGACTAAATTTGGAATTTGTTGGAATAAAATAATACCTAACCTTATTCAGTGTAGGGAAAATAGTCTGGTTTTGATCTATCAGAGTTAAAATGAAAACAATTATGATGAAGCTCAGTTTCTATTTAAGCCACTGTTTTGATCTAAATTTAACCTTCTTCAGACCTGCATGACAATAGAAAATGAAATCAAATAAAAAAATATATAAGAAAATAGAATAAATGCACAACTAAATTAGATTAAAATATAATTAAAAAATATTGAAAATAACAATAAATCTAAAATGAAGAAGGGAACTGTATATGCTGCTAAAGCTAGCTCATAAAGAAAGTTTCAGGCAAAAAGAAAATTATAATTAAGACTGGTTGGGAAGTAATTGGATAAGAAAATTTTAGGATGAAAATTAACTATTATTAAAGGGAAATCAGGGAATCTTAGAAAATTCTAGAAGCCAGAGATTCATTGCCTCTTTTTAGAAAGGAAATAAATGTTCAAATAACTTCTTTCCTTCCAAACACAAATCATAAAAATCTAACTTTCCGAATCCTTCCAAAGATGCCACTTCCCTGATCTCTTGAAAAATTCTACATTTTTCTTTGAAATTTTCACTTTTTCTTTAGCTTACATCCTAACAAATTAGTTTTCACAGTGAAAATAGCTGCCTCTCTTCTTAATTTTAGCTGTGTAATCTATTTAACCAATATATCATTATAATTTATAATTATTTTAGGTTCAAATTCTTTTACATATATTTTGAAATGTTTATTAGAATAAAACTGAGTAACATCACAATTCTGTTTTCACTTTAACCCTAATTGACCAAACTTAATTACATCTTTATCTCTGGCCTCAATATTTAAATATTAATAACATACAGTCATTTTTACTCAGCCAGAACCTAAAACTATGGAAGTTGAGAAATAGATGCTAAGAAATAGCATCTAAATTATTTTCATTTTTCTCAACATTTTCAAAATAACCAGTGTAGAATCCATATATAAATTAAAAAAAGTTAATTTAATTTTTAATATTTATTTGCAGAAAAGTAGCAGAAACTCTGGAAGAAGTTGAAATAATTAACAAGAACTGTAACAAAATACATCAAGTAATTGTCGAGCACTCTCAAGCCAAATTCGAGACACTCTGCTAATCCTTTCCTTGACAGCTGGATCCTCACAGCAGAGATCACACTCATTTCCATCTTTGATGACAGTGATCTGACAATCATCTGTGTCCCAGCAAAGCTTGCCTCGGACAGTAGACCGCTCTCTGCCCTGGCAGTCAGTCTCCAAATCACTCTTCGTATAGATCAAGTTCATTCCAGTAATGTCAAACTGATCACAGGGGCTACAAGGAGGTGGGCTAGGAGGGCAAGGTGGAGCACAAGGTGGAGCGCTAGGTGGAGGGCAAGGTGGAGGACAAGGTGGAGGACAAGCAGGCGGGCAAGGAGGGGGGCAGAGTGGAGGACCTAGGGGAGCTGGGCAATCTGACATCTTTGATGGGCAGCTCTGAGCACAGTCCGATTTATCTGGACAGTCGCACAAGTCCACTTTTGAAATAGCTTTTGGAGTGTTGGAGCACAACTCTTTTGGTGGGCATTTAAATGGAGGGCAGCATTTATCTAAACGGCTTTTATTTGAACATCGTATTTGTCTCTCAAACATTTCCAAGCTCTTTACTAAGCAACACATTCTTTTCTTTTTATCAATCAATAATTTTTCATCAAATCGTAATTGATCGATCAGAGATTTTCTTATGCAATTGGCAGTTATAAGAACATCCTTCTTCAGGGCCAATTTTTTTTCACATTCTATTTTTCTAATAAGACAATCCTCTAATTTATTTAATTTGCACATCATAGCAGGCAATAAGAAAAAGGGATCTGTACATTTTATCATTTCTGGATTATTTCTTATTTCTTCTTTACATTTTGATATCTTTTGTAAGTCACACTTTAGGCTAGAAATCATGCCAAGTAGGGTCTCCGGGCGTTTTCTGTGGCGACGATGGCTCTTTCTGCTGTTAGACCTGCTCAAGCTGACAACATAGTTCCTAATAGCTGTCAAAATAGAAGTATGTGTGAATTCCGCACGGACCACTCGTTGTCTCCTCTGTTTCCTAGGGCATTCCCTCACATAGGAGACCTGATAGACCTGCTGTTCTAGGGGCTTGAAGATGCATGGCTCGGGAAGGTACTTCCGCCTCTTACTAGGAGGTTTCTCCTTGTGATGGGAAGATTGAGTCTTCACGTAACCCATCTGCAAAACATAGGGCACTTTATGTTCCTGGTGACACTAGGTGATATTATAAGGCCTATAATTAGGTGTAAAGAAAAACATATTAAATGTAAAGAAAAAAAAAAGTCTTCCTGCATAATATTTTGTTTTAGTGTCGACCATTTTTCTTAGAGCTTACCATACTCAGGCTGCAATATCCATGAAAGGGGAGCTCTATCCTTGGCAGTAAGATAGATACTAACTAGGGAGTATTTAGCTGACTTCCGAGGAGAGGGATCCTCATTTATGGATATTCTGGCCTGACAATGGTGAGCTTCTCTGAAACAAGCCATGATTAAAGAAATATTATTTTAAAGGAAGGTAATATAATTTTCTTTACGTACTTTATATTCCCTCAGATCATAATAAAAGTCTGACATGCAAGAACCGTGCAAATTATTCTTATTAACAATATTTAAAAATAAGTAATGATTATTAATATAGAAACTCCTTGAATTAAAACAGTACATTTGTTATTTTAAACAAATAATTTTTTATTTTTAAACAAATAAAAAGTACTGAAAACAAATAATTTTAAGTTCAAAGTTCTTGGGCTATTATGAATTTTTCATACCATAAAACAAAATGGAACATAAGAGGCAGAAAATTTCAATTCATAATTGGTTTGTTATTTATTTTATAATAATAAAACAGAATTAAAAATTGTCAAATTTATTAAGCACAGAAAAAAGCTAATAGTTCTACACTAATAACACAATGCCTCAAGTGCCCTTAAAAACTAACAATAAGCAAATTTAATTACTCTCAACTAAATTACAAATACAGCAACCTATTTCAGAAGAGCACTTTCCACGTAAAACAGACTAATTTAACTCTTATGCCCCAATCTGATATTGATCTGACAGCACTAGCTCTGTCATAGACTGTCACTCCTTCCCTGGGCACCAAGGAAGATTCCTTGAAAGATAGATATCTATGGATAGAAAAGCCTAGTCTGGTTTAGGCATTAAAGAAAAGAGAGATCGATCTTATCAGAAATGACATAAGACTTAGTAACAGGTAGCAAATTACTTCTGGCTACTAGTGCACTCATTACTTTCATTAAACTAGCAAAAGTTCCATCAGTTGTTAAGAAACTGGTCCACAAACTGGCAGATTCAAAGATTGGGTGTCTTCATTACCTTAAATTTTTGAGGCGTTTTTGAAAAGGCATTCAAGACAATAAAAAGCTTTGAAGTCTGTTTTTCAATATCTCACTTAGTCACTATTGTGACTTAAAATATTGCAATAATTTCTGCCTTATTTTATTTAATTTTTTCAGAACATTGCTGATTTATCTACTTATTATTTCTGTATATTTTCTATTACTATTTCTGAAATCTATTTTATTTGAATTGTCTTTGTATTAAATATATATATATATTGTAAATCAAGATACCTTTATAATGGGTTTTAAGGTCATTAATCATTTCATATACTTATGCCAGGCTACTTAAGCTCTTCTCATTAATTTTATTAAATGGATTTTCAAAGGTTTTAGAGCTTATTTGAATCCAGTATTCAGTAAGTTTATATGTGTTTATACCCAGCAAAGTTGTGGATATCAGTATTCATTGAAGGTATTCTTTCCCAAATTGACCAAGGTATGTGGATCCAACATGGTGATTGCCCTCCCCACTTTTCCTGTGTAAAGTGTAAACATAAAACAAATTACCTATCTGTTTGTTTTTTTTATCATATCATTTTTTTTTCTCGTAAACCTAAGTAGATCTTTGTACTTTTAATGTAGCCCAGAATTCAGTTCAAGAGGTGGCCTCCTGTCTTGTCCTTAAAGATCTTCTAATTTCGCTCAACTTAATTATTTTTCATGTGGTTATTTGAAGGACAAGATATAATCTTAAGTTCCCACTTTAGCTGAGCTAGTCAGAGAAGGCTTGGTTCTAGACTCTTCCTGAGGATCAAATTGGAAACTATTTAGATTGCTGTTCAATCACTAAGCCAGCGAATTATCTATCATAAATAATGGAGGGTTGAATGAACATAATTCATAAATAAATAAAAGGCTTTAGATAACTTTTTATCTTCTTTGAGTGTGTGTGTGTGTGTGTGTGCGTATGTACGTGCGTGCGTAGACCTTTGAAATTCATCTTCAAAATATCTTGATCTGTAATACTTTAATAGATAGAAAATTCTTATATTAAAAAACTAAATTAATGTTTTAAACAAAAAAAAAAAAAAACGAAAAAACTTAGAAATATGCAGAAGCCATTGCAATATTTATGCCAAAATTGTCAGATAATAAATTAGGTGTCATAAAACGGAATTCACTGTCTTCAATATTTCTTTTTTCAAGAAATATAATTAAAGTAATAGACTATGAGATCCCTTCCTAGCATTTGAAGCTCCATGTCTGCCCTTTTTTATTATATATTTATTGGCTTTTCAAAATAAATAATATATTCCATTATTATANTACAATGCAAACTAGTGCACACACACATTTGAAAATTTTGAAAAATCAGTTAAGAGAACTATCTCAACAGCAACACTCCTTCAGAATTCGATTAAAATGCGAGAGAAAGGGTACTAATACGCTTTGACACACTAACTTATTCAAGAAAATACTTACAGCTAAGATTCATACAAATAACAGACATGAGAAACTGATTTTATTATTATTATTAAAGACATATAGCGAGACGTTTTTCTCTCGAGTATGCATAGGTTAGTCAAAGACTTCTCATGAATCTTTTTCAGTATCAGACATAACTCGGAGGTTGAGGAATCACTGGATCACCTATTAAGGCAGTGACACCTTCTGAGGTCAAGTGCATTATTAACCAACTGCCTAAGCGCAAAGTACCCAGCTATGACCTTATCACCGGGTTAATACTTCGAAATCTACCCCAAAAAGTAATTGTTTTCCTCACTTACCTCTATAATTGTGACCTTCGAACCACCCATTTTCTACTTCTCTGGAAATTTTCTGAAGTAATCCGATTTCTCAAACCCAGTAAACCTTCTTCTAACACATTATCCTATCGACCAATTAGCCTTCTTCCTATACTTTTCAAGGTATTTGAGAAAGTTCTTTTAAAACGAATAATACCTATAATAACTTCCTTAAATATTCTTCCTAATCATCAGTTCGGTTTCCGATCCCATCATTCTACCGTCCAGCAGGTGTTTCGTGTTGTAGACTACATTTCCTCTTCCCTTGAGCGAAAAGAATTCTGTCCTGGTGCATTCTTGGACGTCACTCAAGCATTTGAACGAGTATGGCATTCTGGACTATTATAAAAGCTCAAGTCCATATTCCCAAGTACCATCTACCTTATACTCAAATCTTATCTTTCTAACCGTTTCTTTAGGGCCCGGCAAGGATCAGATTACTCCAAACACTACCCTGTGAAAGAGGGTGTTCCACAGGGCAATGTGCTTTGACCCATCCTTTTTACCCTTTATACTGCAGATATCACTACTTATTCTAATACTCTTTTAACTCTCTTTGCAGATGACAAAGCGATTCTCTCCTCCCATTCTGATTCCAAGACTGCTTCTAACATTTTACAAAACCACCTTGATGCTATTCAGCAGTGGTGCAGTAAATGGAGAATCAAAATAAATGAGTCCAAATGCGTACAAGTAAATTTTAAATAAAGAAAAGATTCTCCTAATAATGTTACAAACAATAACATACCTATACCTCTCTCTGATTCAGTCCGTTACCTAGGGTTCCACCTTGACTCACGACTCAACTGGAATGAACATACTAAAATCAAACGACAAGAACTCAACAGACGCCACGGACTCTTATACAGCCTTATAAATAGGCGCTCACAGCTCACATTAGAAAATAAACTGACCATCTACAAGACCATTATACGACCAATCTGGACCTACGGTGCAGAACTGTGGGGTGCCGCTAAGCCTTCCAATATCCAACGAATACAATCCTTTCAGTCCAAAATTCTTAGAATAATTGCTAACGCTCCATATTATGTGTCCAACTCTACCCTTCATCACGACTTTAATATTCCTTTTGTCAAAGACCTTATCTCCACCCGCTTCAAACTCTTCCATAGTAAACTCCAATTTCATCCCAATCCATTTGCCCAATCCCTGTCGTCGGACTCCAATCCCCACAATCCTCCCCGGCGACTAAAACGGAGATGGCCTCGCGACCTCCTGGGCCTTAATGCCTAAACTTATTGGGAGTGGGGTCGATGGGCCCCTTCTCCCTGCACAGTGATGACCATTTATGTATTTATTGTTAATTTTATTTTTATTTCATTATATTTTTTCTTTCTTTTATTTTATTTATATTATTTTTATACATGTACATTTATTTTAAGTCATCAAATTACAAGATGTTATATAACAGAATGTAATAAATAAAGATTTATTTAAAAAAAAAAAAAGTATCAGACAAGGTTTCTGAGAAGAGAGATTATCTTCTCTCAAAAAAGCTTTTGAAGAGCTTTCACGAAGCAGTTTAAAAACTATTGAACTTGAAGATATTTCAAAGTATCATTGCAGTGTATCATGCAAAGTATAATAGCTACATTAAACTACTAAGGCAGGTACTCCAAATGTGCTTTTGAAGTAGTAAGTAGTTCGTTGAGAAGGGTAACTTTTCTTACGTTTTCAAAATCTTTTGGTATTTAAATAACACCAGAAGGGATAACTTTCATGTATCTGGCGCCTATAACCTACCCTTGGTTGGTTAAATCACTATGATGTAGTTAAATCCCACAGTATTTATCATAACGGATTTTTCCCCCGCTAAATCCGGGAGGGGGGGGGGCCCTCAATCCCTATGGAAAAAAAAAATTTCGGGCGGGAAAGACAGATCACTAAAAGAAATGTCAAAATTCTGGGTTGCGTCATATTGCCTTTATGATTTATATATGGATTACAGTTTCGACACAGTTCTGACTCATAAAATGATCTTCTTAAAATCTTCAGTGTTCTGAAAAATTAAAAAATACAGAGTATATTTAATATAATTCTAACCTAATTAGTGAAAGAATTAATTTTATATAATATTTCTGCATATTACATTAAACATTAACCCAGCATGTATTCACTCGGTAAACAAAAAAGTCAAGGGAAAGAGACATTCTTTCACAAATGAATAATAACATTTTCCCAATGTATGTGAAAGTAGTAATCATTTATTACTTACGGTAATATTAAAAATGTTTAATACCTTTTTTAATCCAATTTTTCTTCTTGTGGCGGAATTCCAACAGAGTAAACCTTTTTTCAGCCTTCCTTGATTTAAAGTACATTCCAATAAAAGTAGTGTCTTATTCCATTTTGTTGTGTCGGTGAAGAGGAATTTGTATCGTCTTGAAAGCCATGTGTTTATAAGACTTAATATGCCTACTACAAAACATTTATTCCAAAAGAGGAATATTTGAAATACACTTGAGAGCCTCAAGCCTTTATGATTTATTCCTACAATTAAATAATAAAGGCTTTGGTCTCAATCTCACTGGAACTTAATGGAGACAAGAACATTCAAACAAGGTTGATTGTCTAGGAATATGTGATTAAACATGAGGACTGATGGCGCTGGTCTCCAAAGGCCTTTTTTTTAAAAAAGAATATTTGACAAAATATGAATGTTTAAAAACTTTTGAATCCTTCATAAGATTCATAAGTGATATGTTTCTTCTGTAGTATGATATTTTCAAATATACATTGTGTGTGTTGGTATTATTTATGTGGGTGAAACGTTATATTGGAAATATTTATAGGGGATAATAGGTTTGACGATGTAACATTTTATGGTTAATTATATGTAATGCATCAATTACTTATATTACATAATTTTCAAATTATTTTTTATACGTCGATTTATAGAAATAAATAATACATATTCATTACTTCTTCAAGTAGTGAGCTTCCTCATTTTGCGATTGTGGCCATTGAGAACTATATGCTCTCCCAGGACTATATCTCTAATCGATAAAATGGAATCTTAGAAATGAACAATCTCCTAAAAAAGGCACAGAGTGAATTGTTTGAAACTTTTAAAACACTTAACTTCAGCGGTCGTTATCAGATCTGACTCTGCTAGGTTATAAGCCTAAATATAAAATAGCTTCAAAACTTTTGGAAACTACTGATAAGTGTAGATCTTGAATGCATTATTTTAATTAATACAATTGTTATTTTAAAAAAACATGACAGGCAAAAAATTAAAACTTTTTGTGCAAATTATGACGTTTCATTTTTATCTGGTACAAAAAAAAGCGGGAGAGAAAGAACATAATTTTCTATTACAAATGTATATAAAACATTGCAAATTAAGCTATTGTGATAGATTTTCGACGTCACTTTGTCACTTACATTTCCATATTTATATTGTTCTATGCGTAACCTTCTCTTTTGTTTACTTTTAGTTAGCCATGCTTGTTCTATCTCATTGTGTCATCCTCTCTTATATGTATTGTTCTAATGTTTAATAAAACCTTTCTTGAGGTCTATTTACATCAGCTATACTCGCATAATTTATTGCAATTAAAAAGTTTAATACAACTTGAATAGAATAGACGGATATTATATCTTAATAAATAACAATAAGGCTTAACAAGTGTCTTCCACTCGATACTACTGCCACCTAAGCGACATACTCCTGTACTAACAGTAGGTTACATCGATCAGCATAACCTTCTCTTAATCCATGCTTGTTTGTTGTTTTTAAGTTTATTTCATGAATTAATAAATAAGATTCAGTTATTTTTTTTTTATTTTTTTTAAAAGTGAATTGTTGATTAGCTTACACTAGTTATGAAAAGTAATTCTTCGAAGAAAGATCTTCTTTCTGGAGATTCACAGATTGCTCTCAATGAAAGTTCTGTAAAAAAGTTTAAGCATCGAAAACGTAACAAGAAATTAAAAAAGTCATTTTCCCAAGCATCAGAAGTTGAAATAAATAATGTTCCTGTCGTCGTAGAGGAGAAAAAAAATAGAGCTGCTATTATAAAGTCAAGTGAGAGCACTTCGCCCGGTGAAAACGATTTTATTGGAAGGAATGTACCGAAGAAGAAGAAAAAATCCAAGAAAGAAAGGATTGAACTTGATGGAAATAAAACTCAATCTGGTGTTGATGTTGCATTGAATGGAGAAATTGAATCATTCAAAAGTGGAGATATTCTTCAGAAGAAAGGAAATAAAAAGAAGATGAAGAAGAAATATAATGACCTAAATACAATAAATGGTGACATGGGTAAAACAGCCATTGATGAGAAGAAATCGGAAATAATCTCAGATGATGAGACTAAGAGTAAAAATTCTGAATTTGACTGGGACAGTTATCCATCTGATACCGATGAAGAAGTAAGTGGTTTTGGGCACAAAGAAAATTTTGCTGACTACTCTAGTGATGAATCGTCTTCTACTTCTTCTGACATTGAGTCAGATCATAGTTTTGATGCTGAAAGTTATCCATCAGACTCAGAGGATGAAGATGAGAAGAAAAAAAACTTTCCAAAAAAATCTATACCATCAGCAGAGTTGGAAGAAAAGGAAAAACGAACGGTTTTTGTCGGAAATTTACCTAAGTCAGTAGATAGAAATCACTTGAAGAAGTGGTTTTTCAAATTTGGGAAAGTTGAATGTGTTAGACTTCGTAGTGCTCCAATAGCAGATCCACAACTACCAAGGAAAGTGGCTATCATTAAAAAAACCTTTCATGAAGATCGATCAAATATTCATGCTTATGTGCGTTTCAAAACTATTGAAGCTGCAAAAAATGCACTTCAAGCAAATGGTGCTGTTTTTCAAGACCATGTAATAAGAGTGGATAGCTCTATTCATGAAGGTAAGTATGATTCTAATAAGGCTGTCTTTATTGGAAATGTGCCATTTACATTAGAAGAGAATGCACTGAGAAATTTGTTTTTAGACTGTGGAGATATAGACAGTGTAAGAATTATTCGTGATAAGAACACAGGAGTTGGGAAAGGCTTTGCATATGTTAATTTTAAATGTTCTACTTCAGTACCTCTTGCATTAAAGCTTGATGGAGAGATTCTTGAAAAGCGAGAATTAAGGGTCAAACCTATCAAATATCAAAAGAAAAATGTTAAGACTTTACTCAAAAGACCTGTGCCACAATATCACAGTAAGAAGTTTTATAATAAACCTAAAGCTAATATGGCAAAGAAAGAAAAATTTCAGGGAGAATTTAGTCAAAAGAAATTTAAAAAAAATCCTAAGAAAAAGACAGCTGAGGATCGAAAGCGGGAAAAGTTTTCTAAAATTCTTAGCAGCAAAAACAAAAAGAGTGTTTAAATTAATACCACAAGATTCTAAAGAATAAACTGTTATTTATCTATTGACATACGTATGATTTTCTGTTTAAAAGCCTTTTTTTTCTTTGTATTTGTGGTTTTAACATACTATTCAAAGTTTGACTACTTTTATTCTAAGAGATTGGTTTGACTTTATTAAATGGTATGGGAAGCATCTATTTACAATCCAACAAACTCGTCAGGAATCATACTGTCTTTTAAAACAAAATCTATGGAATTTAAGTATTTCTTCAATCCATAAAAAAGCTTATGAAATGCTTATGCCACAGGTACCTCTTGCTGAAGGCCTTTCTATATTTCTCTAGTTTGTGGATTGTATACATAACAGACCCAGTTTTCTTAATGGAAAGTTTTTTTTTACCGTAGATATTATTATTAGATGTTTTTTTTGTTGAGGTTCGGTCAAGGTAGATCCAATAAATATAGAAAAAAAAGTATTTTTTAAAATTATCTACCATTTCAGCTTACATTGTAAGCCATCTTCAGGGCTGTTGAAATACAATGTTACAAGAATAAAAAAATAAAAGATTTACATTATTATTACTTAGAATTTAATGTGATATCAAAAGTATGTTTGTCGTCAAATATGTAGAAAAAATCAAAATACAAAAAAAAAAAATAATTCACCACAGTCATGAAATATAATGACACCTACATGTCATGAAAGCGAGAGGGAGCGTCGTGTCACCAAGATCCCATTTTCATGACATGTAATATAGGTGTGGTGAGATTTTTTTTTTTGTATTTTGAATTTTTCTACATATTTTACTATATACATACCTTTGATATCAAATTACATTTAGTTATGGCAATTCTATATAATAATAATGGAAATATTTTTATTTTTTTCTTATGACATTGCATTACAACAGCCCTGAAGATGGCTTACAATGTAAGCCGAAACATTGGCAGATAATTTTAAGAAATACACATTTTTTAAATTGTATTTTTTGGATCTAGTTTTCTAAATTTTTTATTTAAAACTTTTATTATTGCCATCTCCAATACCCCAAAATTAGATATTTTTCACCTCTTCTATAATAGTTCCATTTGTATGCAAATTATTTTTTTCTTGTGTCAAACTTACAATTTTTGACATGGCCCTTGTTCAATTAAATTTTTATTTATTCCATTTAAACATGAATTTTATTTTATTTATGTAATTATACTTTATTTTTAATGTAATTATAATGGAACTTGTTCTCTATACCTTTGTTATTTTTAAATTCAAATTCATTTATTTATTTTGAAAATATATTTAACAAATAATACATAACATAAAATATATGGCTATTTCTTTGCTTCTTTTTAATCCTAGAGGTCAATATTGTTGGTCTATCTTTACTCTTAATAAACTATGCATTACTATTACTTAATGCATGAAAACAATATTAATAAAAAATAAACATAAAAAAAAAAGTATGAATAGAAACAATTCATAAAAGAAAAAAAAAGTTAAATAAAAAATTATTTGGAGGTAAATTTGTTGACTGTCAAGTTTTATAAAGAGAGGATTATCAGGAATTCGATCTTGGTAATTGAAGAGTTAAAACTAATTTGTAACAAAAACAAGTTTTTATTTAAGCCAAGGCTTCGGCCTGAATTTCTGGAAAAATTTAAATAGTAGAGAAAAATCATTTTCTGCAAAAAAATAACATTTTTACGATTAAAATATTAAATTTATATTAAATGTTAGTTTTTCTGGGGACAGACTCTATTTTCATGCAGTATTTGAATTTTATTTTTGTTAATAGATGTTGGGACACACTGTATATGTGTACAGACATGTACAGAGAAAGGATAGGAGAAAATGTAAAAAAAGAATTTCAAAAAATTTGTTAATGAGAATGACTCTTATTCACTAAATTCCTTTGAAATGCAGTAAAAATGGAGTAAAATTTTAGGTTTCTCACTGTAGTTAATGGAAAGCTAATTGTTTTTTCAAAGCTTTTTGTATTTAACATTTAACAATATTTTATTATTTAAGAAGAAAAAAAGATGTAATAGCACCCAGTGACTGCATAAAATTTAATCTTTCAAATTACTAAGCATCAAAATTCTAACAATTAAAAATAACTTTTGATAATCCTTGTGGGAGATGCAGTGTGGATTTGAAATGGTAATCTGTTCAGTGTCACTTCCACATCAGCAGAACCAGGAGTATGTGGTTGAACACATGAACCACAGGCCTACAGCCATTCTTTAAATGTAGATCTAACAATGCAAAACTGTAGGGAGATAACTTCTTAATACTGCTGTTTGGGCGAGGCCTGCTTCAATCAATTCAGAGACTGCGGCTTGTCTAAATTTGTTAGACGTTAATTTGAACAGACGTGTTTGTCTGATTTCTGTCTAGAAACTAAATCAATAAAGAGTTCTAAAGTACAATATTAAATGCAGAAATCAGGTAGATGAGTATGAAAAAATATGCCTGTTAAAAGTATTAAACAGTGAGTATAAAACACAAACTAAAAAAAAAAAAANGCAGAGGTTTAAAGCCCCTGGAGGTAATATCACTTCTTAGAGTGATAATAACATATAAAAAATAAAATAAAATAAAAATAACAGGCGCTGATAACCATAGTCGTTGAGCGCCTCTAAACCACAAACAACAACAAATTAATTGATAATAGAAACCATTGATTATAATTATTGAAGCATAGTGGATTGAATGAAGAAAAAAAAATCACTGGAGAGAGTAAAAAAATACTAAATGATTTCTTTCTTCCTGAATATTCTTTAAAAGTAAACAAAATTCTTGCCTTACTGATTATATCATACCATACTGATACACATTAATTGCACTTTTAACATTTTTCTATGTTATAGCTAGAAATTGAATTATTCAAACCACTTTTTAGTTTTACATCCAGGATCTTAATAGATACCTTATAATCAACTATTCGAATTTAAAAATGGTTTTGGAAGAACTATTATTTGACATTGGCTGCCTTAGATACAGATATGACTTTTCCCACATTCATCTGAAATTATTATTCTGACAAACCATTTAAGTTTATTTCATTGGTAAATGATCAAGGAATGTATGTTAGGAAATATAACAAACAAAAATTGAAAAATAATACATTTTATTTAAAATATTTTGAAAACGAACACATTTTCTTAAGTACAATTCAACAAATATTACTGTACAACATTTAACAACACTTAAATACTACATAGCCTTTCTGTATTCTTTCAATGTATAATACATATTTACAGCAACACAGGATACATTTTAGCTCAAAACAGCATTAAGTATAAAAATGAACTTTAGATGGGCAAGGTCTCTGAAATAAAATATTAGTTTTTATAATAAATAAAAGCATGGTTTTTCCTCTGAAAATTTCAATTATTATTCTACTGTCAATAAACATATAAAGTACATTAAATAGTATTTATATTATATAATCACTTATTTAAGCACATTATATAATAATGAACAATTAAAAACTGTTGAGTAATGCTAATGCTTAATTAGCTATTTTTAATTTGTTAATATTTTATGATGGTTGATATTTAAATAAAAGAAATCAGGTTTAAATGTATATGTGTGTGTGTGTGTGTGTATAAAACTATTGTTTGCAATATTGGATAGAAAATGGTAAAATAATAGCTGAGCATTTTTTTGAATATCAAAAATTTTATTTTATTTTTTTTTTTTTTTTGCTGGGTTAGCCTCCCTTGCAACCACTTGGGGTCATTGGAGGGAGGGGCTATCTACAGGTTGCCACCCTTTTTTAAACACCCATGGCTCAGGACAAGCTTCTATATTATAAATAAAAGATTGTCCTGGGCGGGATTTGAACCCGCGGCGTCAGGATTGCGAGACCCGTACGGATCCCCTGAGCTATCCCGGCGCCCCAAAAATTTTATTTGAATTCAACTTTTAAATTGTAATTTAATTTGAAATCTTCAGACAGAGTCGGAACCAGGTTAGTAGTGTATCTGTCTCTAGATGGCCTTTTAATTACTTTAAGAACATTCAAGAATAATGAAACATTTATAGAGAAGAAAATAAATTATATCAAAGCTAAATCTTCAATTTACTGATATATGCGTCAAATGACTCCAAAGAAAACTAGATTAATATTTCTTATTAATTTTGTTAAACATTCATTTTTAATAGACTTGTATTAAAAAAATAATGATAAATCATCATTTGGGATTAATAACTAATAGACAAGGCCTCCTCCTGGATGTTATCGGTTCAGCTTTTTATGCTGCTTATCTGTATGAATTACTATTGTGCAACTGGTTTTGACACATCAAATATATTTATTAAGCTCAATAGAGTACCCCATTTGTGGTAAATGGGAACAGGAGGTATAGAACAAATAATTATGAACTAAAGGTGATAATTGTTGGGTCAACCCAGTTGCAAATATTTTTCTTACAATCTTGGTATAGATGAAAACATTATTTTATAACTTAACAACTAATTCCCCTTTAATGAATGGACAGTTACTAATGAATGAATTTATTTTATCCTATTATGATAGTTCGATAGATTTGACATGATTCGGTCGACATCTTTAGGAAAAAAAAATCTCTTAAAATGTAAAAAAAAATTTCTATTCCTTACTGCTGATGTTTCAAATAAGCATCATGAAGACTAAATAGAAGTAACAAACTACATTTTATAACTTACACTGACAAGACAGGGGAAAAAAAATTAATGGATTCATAAAGGAAAAAAATTTAATTTAATTTTTCCTTGTAATTTATTTCTTATTTTTGATTTCCACTATTATAAAATTCTTGAAAATAACTCACTTCAGTACTCTCTATTTATGGAAAAACTTAAATGTTTACTTTTCATAAAAATGAGAAGTAAATTGGGTTGAAACCACAAGAAATGGTACAAAACAATTTCTCACAAAAGCATATTAAATCCCTTTAAGTATTAATCCATCCAAATGCTAGATAGGTAACACACTTAAAACAAAAAAGGATATTTTATCATACACATAAAAAAAGATAAACTTTTACTGCTTTCGATATTAATTTTAACATATACATTTTGTCTTTCATTTAAATACAATATGTTATGTCTTTTTTAATGAAATGATTATTTAAATAGTTATCCAAACCATATATTTGCAGTAAGGAATAAAATATCTGGCATAATAAAAACCTTTTATTTATCTAAATCAGACAAAATTGTTCAAGATAACTCTTAAATCAACCTGAAAAATAAGCTGAACTTTTCCGCACATACAAATAAATAAATACATTAGCAAACTTACATTAAATAAAATATTATANTTCTCCATTAAAAAAAATACATAACATGAATTTCTCACTGTTTAGTGACACAAAATGTAATGAATGGTATTCTACTGTGTACCTGAAACTAATGTCTATTTTACATTAAAAGCAAAATTTACAAATACTATAAATAACCTGTTTTTTTTTAATTTTTAAAAGTTACAGATAAATAATATTTGGAAGCACTTGCAATATTTTATTTCTTTGACCACCACTTATTGAATTTTTACTTAAGTTAAAAACATACTTTCATTTTATAAAAACTACAACAAAATTGCCTAGAATAAGACAAGCATGTGTAATAAAATGAGAAAAACCATCAATAGCCCCTGGGTAATTGAGAAAGTACAAATTTTTTAACAATCAGTCTTAACTCCATGAATTGAAAATATTAAGTTTAAAATTTCTTAAATATGTCTTGCACTAAAAGAAATTTTATTATCGGTCCATGTTTCAACATTTTTAAGACTTAACAGTAATTATTTACATCTTCCACAGCAGTAAAGTCATTTAACATCCCAACACTTATACAACCCTTTAATATACAGCTGTATCATATCTCAAACAACCTTTCTTTTACTTTATATTCATCTTACTTTATGTAAACTTGGAAAAACCAAAGAAGGGCGTGTCGAGCTACATTTTGTAAAAATTTGAAATGTTTATTTAGATATATGTTTTTCAGATTCCTATATTAATATTGAAACTTGTGAACTTTTTTCGAAATGTTTCTACGGAGAATAAAAAAAAAAAAAAAAGTGTTACTCTTTGGCTTTGAAAACACTTGAACTTTTACTTAAGCAATTTAAACATGATGCATCAACTGAGGTATGCAAAATGCCTTCAATAGGCAATCTAACTGAAAATATTGTTATAGCCTATAATTTTTGCCCTCTCAAAATGACAGTATACTTTTATTTACTGGGCAATTTACTAAATATAATTTACATATACAATTAGATAGTAGCCTAGAAACAATAGAATAGAAAGAAGATGAATGAGCTGATCCCAACCCAAGTGTCTATACCAAAGTTTTAGCAGGAGTGGTTGAGCAGAATAGCAAAGTACAGCAAGTATTTAAAGCAATTTAATACATTTTTTCAATGTATTGATAGTTTATTTGGTACTTAGTTATTTTTAAAGAAAAAGGTATTCCAGATGTAATTAGATTGATTTATTAAAGAAGATATATAAAAATAAATTAAAGTATGATGAAGAAGCTTTTTTGGGATCTTAATTTATTTTAATAAAAAAAAAACAAAAAAAAACGAAGAATTTGAACATTAAAGCCTACAATTAAAACTTTATGAATGTGCCATGAATAAAAATCGAGCATATTTAAGCTCCATTGACACCAAATAAAATTTATAAATGAACATTACCAAAGAAAATTTTAACTTCTACAGCAAGTGTTTGGGATGAAGAGAAAATTTAGGGCTCGAAGGCTATATGTATGTATATATATATA
>KZ807405.1:437023-456059 GCA_000696205.2 Oncopeltus fasciatus
ATATATAACATATATATTCATACAATAACTGTATCATCAAATTACAAAATGTTTTCATATTTTGAACAGAAAGTAATAAATAATGATTTTTATTTAAATAAAACATTAGCCACCTAGTAGATGGCAATGGTCAGTACATATTAACCTTCAAATTAATGGCCATTAAACAACAATTAACTAAATTCAGAAAAAATAGTGTAATTGTAATTAAAAGTTTTTCAAACCTTGAGCATTTTCACAATATCTTGCTTGATCTTTAATGGTGGCTGGCACTGGATCAAGAAGGATGGCAAGTGGCAAGTTTTTTCACTGAAAGGCAAGAAGTATTTGAACTGGATTTCCAAGACTTTTTGGATTCACCATTTTTCTTTTTATTAGCTTCTTCTTCTGCCAATCTTTGTTCTTCTGCTGAAAGAGAGAAAAATACCATGAGCACATAACCAAGAAGTTATATATATATAATATATATATGGTACTTTAAAAAAGCAGGGAACAAGAAGGAAGTCATAAGATTGTTTAGTTTAGGGAATTAAGACTCATAGTATCGAGCAAGCATTTACTTCTCAATAATAGTTTGTCCAAATTACAGAGGATATAAATAAATTGGCCACATAGCATCTGACAGAAGCAGCATTCACCAAGCATTTACGAACACGTACTGTGCTTCTCTTTTCTTCATAAATTTTTCTGCATAATTTCTACCTAAAATATTTTATCAAAGACAGATTTTCTCGGTTTGGTTAGGAAACGAGTTACCTCCTTCTAAGCCAGGATCCAATGTGCCTTATGGGAACATGCCTTCCTCACCTGATGTTTTAAAAGTATACTTTGTTGATTGTTTCTTACCTGGTCAAAAATATGAACCATAAACACTCCACAAACATTCACAAACTAGAAAACTGGTGCAAACCTTGGAAACACTCATAAATACACCTATCGTAAACTACAACATAAAAAAGCATTACACTAGATTTATGATAAACTACATGGACACCACACTACACTTCCATTAGATCACTATTCACAGAAAATACTCCCAAAAGACAAGAAAATAAAATAAAAAGAAAGCTAGATGAGACATCCTCTAACACATGCAACATGAAAGTTTTGCTTCTACCCTCTCTTTTTATAATTTTAGATTTACTATGGTATTATATTGCTAGTTATACTAACAGTAATCATTATTATTATATTTACTATTATCAATAAAAAAATGAAGCCAAAAATAATTTTTTTGAGGTCATCTTAATAGTGGTGTCAGAGAGTTTAAATAATATAAAATCAGGAAAAAGCTACATAAGAGGTTACTATAAGAAGTCTGACTGAACTACCTTAAGAAAACTAAACAGCAGCAATAGAATTCTAATTCATTCTAATAAGACTGGTACTTTTAAAAGACAAACAGAATCTATAGCTATGATATTGAGGTAGATAAATTTATTTCAAGATTAAAAAATCCTATTAAAATATTTTTTCCATACATATTCTCCATTAAAAAAAATACATAACATGAATTTCTCACTGTTTAGTGACACAAAATGTAATGAATGGTATTCTACTGTGTACCTGAAACTAATATATATTTTACATTAAAAGCAAAATTTACAAATACTTTTTGAGCAATTAGAGGGAAATGATCAGCTTGACAAAAAAAGCCTAACGATATACATAAATATATCACTTTCTAAAGTGATGAATAAAACCCAAAACACTATTACCTCTTATGGTCACTTTATTTATAATAATACAATTTATTGCTTAAGTACAGAGAAACAATCAATTTGATGCATTTTCAATATAAGATTGTTCCCATCTTTCTGAGAAGTCTTGGGCTCCCAAACGGCACCCTCTTTTATGGCACACTGCTAAAACAGACATTAAAATTATTTTACAAAATTAGGGGAGAGAGAGAGAGACAGAAAAATAAGCTCCCATTCCTCTTTGGCAGATATTTTTGTCCTTCAATAAGCACTATTTACAATTCCCCTATGAATAATAGAGTATTAAAGAGTTAACAAAATGATGCAAAAAGTAGTTTGTTATTAAACTAAGCTTTTTTTGAAGCTAACTCAGTAGCCACATGAAATATAATTTTGAAAAATATTAAAAGAAATACTCAAATAAAATTTTTCATACAAATAAAGCAGATTGCAATCAAATTGAGTGCTCTGTCCCAACAAAGCACTGGGGTGCACAAATACTCTTCAGCTAAGTCAAGATTGAATAGTTTATTTTCCTGGACTTAGTTCTGTTTCATTGTTCCCAAGGAACAATTCTTTCTTGATGAGAAATGGGACTTGTCAGATTGTAGGCAAGCATACAAAACTCAGGCACGCCTTACAACTCTAAGCACTAACAAATAAATTCGAATTTGAATGCCACTATTCTTTCAGTTTTGAGTTCTTAGAGACTTGAGGAACTATTAGGAGGTATTGAGTACAAATTCAAAATTCATTTGTAGGAGATGGTTTTGACTATATAATGCCCCCCTCGTATAAGTAATATGCTAAGAATGCTTTAACATAGGTAAATAATTTTGGTCCAAAATGACTTGATTATTTTGGACCCATGAGCATTCTGGAGTCTAATCACCAGATTGTAGCACAAGGGAAATATGTATGTTTAAGTGATTTTGTAAGCTCCACTTCAATAGCCATAAATATTGAGCTAGTTCCAGCCAAGACCTTTACTGCCTGTCATCTCTCTTAAGATTGTTTTTCAGTCGTGGTATCTTTTTCTGCATCTCTCTCTCTCTCTCTCTCTCTCTCTCTCTCTCTCTCTCTCTCTCTATCTCANTTAAAAATAAGTAATTATTTTAAATAATTAAAGTAAATCCATTAAAAAAATATTAGTATAATAAGAATTTGAAAGGTGAAATAATTATTTTGAGTAGATGTAGGTACTTTTTTTCTCTGAATATGATAAAAAATGGAAGACTTTTTGTCAAATTCATCATCATCATCAAATCATAGAAGGAACATTTCATTTTCATACTATTTTTCATCATAATGAATAGTTGTATACTTAGTTAAGGATAAGAGATGTGGTACCTTGCTGAGCAGCAAGCTGCCTCTCAGTAATAAACTGAGTGGAGGCAGTAAGCGAACCATAGTGATACTCAAACAGATAGGGGAGAACTGTCATTGAGTGGAAACCATCCCCTCGAGGCGGAATTCTCACAGTTTGATCAGTGGAGGGTGGCTTCCGGATGAACCACCTGAAACAAGAGAGGCATCTATTAGTTTTCTTTTTATTCAAAAGAGAGAAATACAAAATAATACCCACACATATATATACAAGCATATATTTATGTATTTATAAATGCAATATTACATAAATATACATGTATATAATACATAGCATGGAAGCAAAAATATTTCTGGTATATTAAATGGGATAATCATAACTAAAAAAATCAAAGTGAAAATTCAGAGAGTAAATGACCAACTTTCATGGAAGTTGCTGGACAGAAGGTACATAAAAAACCTTTATATAAAGTTAATATCAAACCTACTAATGATCAACAGATTAGTTGAAACACAAAAAAAAGTATTAAAAAAAAAATAGACCCTTTTTCATTACAGGTTGGAATCCCTCAGGTTGAGAAGTATACCATCATTAAAGAACAGTTGTCATCATTATTGGCAATAAGAAAGACACAGATAAAATTTCAAATGAAATAAACAAAAAGGTAATTATGGCACCATAATTAATGATAATTAATAAACTAGAACCTATAATGGTTATAAAAAATATACTGTAAGAAAAAATTAAGAGCAATATTACTAACATTTTATGTCGCCAAAACCCGAAACTAAATATACCTGAAAATTATATTGATGTAAATTTTATTTGGAGCCACAAGAAAAGAGGATTGAGAAATATATAAATTATTGTATAATTGTATATAAATGATATAAATTTACATAAATCCAAAACTATATGAATGTTTTGAGAATAATAGAATGAGCTGTAGGTCAAGCTGTAGATCTCTTGCACGTTGTGCGTAGACTCCAGGTCCACAAAGAACATTGGCAGGGTGTTTTAGAGGCAGAGGTCTCCCCTCTCTGAGATCGGCTTATGATCACGTTTATGGTGTTCCTGACACTGAATCCCAAGTCAGTCAACTCATCCTTGATGAAGTTTGGAGAAGTTGTGTGGTGGAGATAACGAATCACCACTCTAACAGCCCTCTCTTCTTTGAGCTGGTATGTGTGGTGCTGCGCATTTGTTTCCTTTAGGTATTGGATTATTTTTTTATAGGAGTCTGGGCTGTCAGGGACTATTTTGGTTTCTTGCTGTCTGTTGATACACGAATATCTGCCAGGCCCCACTCGCTCGTCAACTGGGAGCACATCAGTCTGAAGTCGTTCAGATTTCTAACAAAAATTGGCAGTGGTCGAATTATTCGAGGGACTGCTGAATCTGCTTCCATATTTTTGCCTTCCTCGTCCTGAAGGGCTTGGAAGGGGTTATGAGTGGCAAAACGCGATTGTTCCTCTGACTGGAAATTCTGTTCCGGAAACTGAGATGGCAGGGGGACGCTGGTGGAGGGATGGGAGGTCACGCCCTGTGAGGTCCTGGGGCGGGTTGACATTGTGTTGTTTCTTGTGGGGTTCCGGTTGCTGACCGGTGTCCCCTCTCATCTTTTGGAGGTGTCATGGGTCCACCCCTTCACTTGCCTTTACTTCTGCTAGATATCATTTGATGGTAGTAATTCCCTTCCATCATAAGGTGTTAATAGAGAGAAAAAAAAAAATTTGAGCCTCGAACCAGGATGTGGAGCTCGAGAGCCCTGTACTGAGACAGTGGCCTTAGTGAGGGAAGGGACAGAAAGGACAGACAAGTCTGAGTCCTGCCTGCCCGCTTGGGGCTGGCAATTGAATAAAACATTTGTCTTTACTCACTGAATTGTGGGTGATGACGGCGATGTAACTTCTCCAAACTTCACACACTTGTAGAGCGCACTTAGTTCTCGTTGTCTATTAATTCTTAGGGCATAACACTGCCTATAACCTATAAATAGTATTTGATAACAGGGAGCTACACAAATGAGGTTCCCTGGCCGGGAATATACTATACAAATTTGTAGTCGGTAAACCTAGAACATCAACATTATTGTTTACAATTTAAAAAATAGACTTACACAAATACAATAGAAGAGACTTTAAAATTCTCATGGAAAATTTCTTCCCAAGAGATGAGTTCTTCAGATTCATAAGGACACAAATTAATTCTAAACATAGCCAAAACTATCTCCGAGGTACCAAATGATAAGGATATTACCAAGGAAGTGCTGGAATGTATAATTATGCTTTTTAATCCTTAAAAAACTCTTGGTAAAGATGGAATCAATAGTGCTATCTTACTAGAAGTTTATAAGCAAGTTCTTTATGCGATACCGACTCTATACAATAAGTGTTTACATAGAGGTATATTTCCTAATGTTGGGGGAAGCAGTTGTGACAGCAATAATAAAATCAGGGAATGAGAATATTAAAGGCCCTGAAAAGTTCAGACTGGTAAGTCTTGTACCAATCCATGGTAAAGTGCTTCAAAAAATATTAATAAATCGCATTGAGTATTAATAATTTAATTAAAAACAATTTATTATGTGATAGACAATACAGTTTCACTCCACAAATTAGTACTATTGATGTCATGCATTATGTAACTGATTTTATCTATATATATAAAATAGGATGTATGTATGTAACGCATGGACTTTAAAACGGCCGGGCGATTTTAATAAAGGGAATCCTCAGAATATTCAGGCGGGTGACACTGTAAAGTCTGATTTTTTATTTTCGGTCTGTGGTAGAGGGGCGTTAAGATGAAGTAATAAATAAATATAATTTCCAATTTGCCTTAAATACATGGGTTTCTTTTTTGATTTAGCCCATATCTACACCACATGTAAATTATTCTGTGAAAAAACTTTATGATAGGTATTCCATGAATTTTTATTTGAAGGCCATACATTTTGTTAAAAGCTCTATTTAAATTGTGGGATAATACAAAACTAATGTTTGCTTAGGGCCAGCAATGCCCTAAAAAATTGTTTTTGGGCAAAACAAAGTTTGGCAAGTCCGCTAGTCTAATATAAAGGAGGATATCCAAAGATCCCGCTTGTGGAAGGGGCCTTTGATGTGGCTTGGTGCCCAGCAATAAAATAATTAAACAATTAATTGATCTCAAATGCCCAAGAAACCTAATATTTCTCTCTAAAGAATACTTTTCTAACAGAGAAGCAACTATATCCAGTGATAATATTTCATATACTGTATACTGTGTATGTACAAGAAGGTTCCAGGCCAGGTTATTGGAAAATCCTATATAACTCCCTGCATATCTTGAAATTACCATTACATTGTTTGTCATTGGCCTTTGATTACTCTTAGTTCATTGAAAAGATTACATTGAGGTTCAGTTGAGTGTCAACAAGGCTTTAAGAGGTAATATCATATTGGGCAAAAATAAACAAACTGAGATTTTGTAAATCAAAATGTACAGTGCAAAGTAATAATAAAGAAAACAATATCAATATATTGTAAGATGGATATTTAAATCTTGTTAAGGAGCAAAAATATTTGAAATTGATTTTTGATAATAAATTTACCTGAAAAAAACCACATAGATAACCTTACAGAGAAAACAAGCAAATTGTTCAACGCTCTTTCCAAGATAATAAAAGTGTCTCAGGGTCTTGGGTATGAACCACTAAAGGTTATAAACGACGGGGCGATTTTGCCAACACTAACTTATTGCATTCCAGCATAGATTTTCGCATTGGAAGTCAAAGGCAATGCAAATAAGTTATAAAGGGTAAAGAGACTAATGGCAGTCAGGATGATCAAGGGCTATAGGAAAATATCATATAAGGAAGCCTGCGATGCAACTAATATAATACCACTTCAAATAAAGTTAACACAGATTTCTGATTTGATAGCAATAAAAAGGAAGAAAGAAGAAACGGGACTGCAGCTAAAATGCAATGAGCCAGTGCACTGTAGATATTGGATGCATTCTGCTGAAATCATAGATGTTCAGGTGTTAAAGGAAGACACTTTACAAGAATTAGTTTTGTATTCTATGTTTACAGAACTTGTATATTTACCGATGGTAGCAAAACAGAAAGTTATATAAGATGAGGTCTTCCTTGGATGAATGATCTTTCATTTAGTTTCCTTGGAAGAAACAGCTGCTAACATCAGTTAAGAATCTCAAACGAGTACCACAAAAAGACATTATGCAGCCCCCTTCTATTCTATTGAAAGTTTAGCGGTTTTGCCTGAGCCATTACTTCCGACTCTACCTGGATTTCTATTTGTTGACTATGATTCTAAATCCACCAGAAAATCCCTATTATTGAATTGGGGAACAAAATAGTGGACATGAATAGTTGCCGAAGATTCATAACAAAGAAACTTCTGATGATCTCACAATCAAATACTTGAAAGGTGTTGACAACCAGGACCAAATCTTGTCATATTACTTGGTGACTCACAAAACATTGCACTGGTGTGAGAAATTTGGTCCCAGCACACTTATTGAGAGAAAGGCTATTTACAAATAAGCATCCAATTTGAAAAAATATAACATTGGACAGACATTTGTTTCTCTAAAAAAGCTTCCGTTGGACTTCATGATGCCTAAAATGAAAAATAAAAATATTAAATAGGCAACTTTTCCTTGTAGATATATTACACCAGTTACAAATAAGCTTAGAGGATATTCTTAGATGAGCTGCTACAAATTGGTATCTATGTGGCAGATCATTGTAGCTTAGGATATCAAGGATCTTGCAATTCTAATTAATGAACTGATAAATTAATTAATCTAATCTCAACATTATAAATCACTTATTAATAAATGATTAGCTCTAAAATTGAGAGCCCAGTGATACTAATTTAAACCTAAAAATTATTTAAGGACAAAAAATATTATTACTATTTCAAAGAAATCATAAATTTGTATTATATACAATTTAACATATTTAGTTAGAAATTTAGATTTTCAAAAAAGTAATTTTATATCTTAAAAGAAAACTTACGGTTGCCTCATTATTTCCTGAAGAGAAAATCGTTCTTGAGGTTCCTTGGCAAGCATTCCTTGAAGCAAACTACGTAAATTAGCATCAAGGTCTGTTGGAATCGTAACAATTCCCCTTCCAATAACTTCTAATAGTCTATAAATATTGTCACCTTCAAATGGATATTTTCCAGTAGTTAAATTAAATCTAGAACAAATTAAAAAAAAAAAAATGTAGTCTACATTGTTTAGGACCAATTTTACACTTCTCAAGAACAAAATTTATTAAACATTTTATCATAGGGACTATGAAAACATCTGTCTATATGTTATTGAGCAATAGCTGACCAATTGCTATCTGTTAACATAATCTTAGTGGCTGTCTAGCAGCTCACTTATTTTCTATTCAACTAGGGCCATTAAGTCATTTTGCAATTTGGTGGCCAAATATAATATATTTATAACAGAGTCCACTGTCATAACTGTAGCATTAGCCCACACTCCACATCAACCAGCTGAGCACCATCTTTAGTGACTCTTGCAATATCTCCAAGCCAACCTCCGACAATTTCTAAGTGTCTATCGATCACAGCCTTAATACCTCTGAAGAAGACATATTTTGACAATCCAATTATATTAAAATATACTTTCTGACTGGTTATTAATAGGAACCTAAAGTTTAAATTTATTTAAATTTGTATTAATTGAAACTATTATCAACTAATAAAATTTAAAATAAACAATAGCCATATTTAAAAAATAAAAAACTTAAAGGCTAATTATGTTAATTCTTGAGTTAAATTTATGTGAAGGAACCTTTAATTTAATTTTTAATACAGTTATTAGAACTTAATTTAATTTTTTTCATTTTTCAGAAAACCTCTGCCTTGCAGAGATTGTCATTCTAATTATCTTTAATGTTACTAAGCCATTATGCTGCAAAAAAATGTTTTGTTTTTCAAACAGTAGTGATAGTTTACTTTAACAAATCAAGCAAAAATTTTGTAACTTTGATTTAAAATTTAGTAGGATGAACAGATTTCACCTTGAGAATAAACTGTAGAATATACCTTTTCACCTTGAGAATTGTAAAAAGCACAGAGAAAAACTGAACTTGACTTTAAGAACTTACAGGGTAACTCCAGAACTCCATATATCCACTTTGAAGCCTGAAAAACTCTCCATACCATTAGCAATTTCAGGTGCTTGGAATGCTGGTGACCCTTGGCTAGTAAAACATGTATCATCAGAAGCAAACATATCCAATGCCTACAAAAGAAATAATGTAACAAAAAAGCAGGAAGTAGGAATCATAAATTTTACAACTCCATAAAAGAAAAATCATACAAAAACTGAATTTAATCCTACTGCAAAGTACTAAATTTAAAATCTTGCTAATAGAGCATGGGAGGCCCCCATACCATATTTAAGAGTGAATATAGTTGATAATGTACAGGCCTATCATATCACATAAACATGAGCATACTTCTGTGTTAAAAGCACATCCCTTTGAATAAAAAGCATGTTGAAGTTAGGCAGATTTCAGCAGGATGTAGTTTTTCACTGCTAAGTACAGTCTTAAAAATTAGATAATTGAGGGAGCTGGAAATTTTGTGAAAAATGACTTTAGGTTGAAACTTGAAAAAAAAAAAAAATCTCATAAACGTTTTCAATTTTAGTTATACTACTCATTAGCAATACGAGGAATTAAGCAATGAATACTTGCAAGCACTACAAAAAGAGAGCTCATTTAAAACTATAATAACTGAAAAGTAATGTTATGACTATATTTAGTAAACCATAAATTTTCTCTTGTTGAGAGCCGCCATATAGCAGAGGCTGCTAGAAAATGCTAAAGACATAGCCCACTCTTTTGAATTAGACTCTTAAACTCCAATTCTTATTCCACTAGCAGGCTAAAGTTACACTTAGTCATGACCAAACTTAATTTTTCAAAGTTGGGTCATTAACAGGCATATTAAGTAAACTATGCTCCACTGGCCACAGTTTCAGTTTTTCTCGATGAATATCAACATATGACTGTTAAATGCAAAATGAAAGGGTAAGTTTATTCAATTAATGAGAGGGAATAGAATAAAAAAATCTATCTGTCCCAGCCAGGAATCGAACCTGGATCTCCTGCTATCCGGGCCGGTGCATTTACCAATTATGCTACCAGGACGAGCTAGATATCTCATTAAATTCCCTCTACAATAAGTTTATTATTGAGCAAAATCAGACCAATAGGAGTAGGGGATTACCTGAAACTTCAAGTGATTATAAAAAATGTTTTTTTGGTGTAGGGGGCATAATATTCAGTTTAGAGAAATGAAACTCAAAACAGATTTGTTTTTTGATAAAAGAAACATCAGGAGTTGCACAACAAAAATGAAAAAATGTGAGTTTACCGGTTTTGTAAATTTTATTTTATAGTTTATAAGGCAAAATAATTTTTCTTAAAAAATGAAATGTAGTATAATTTTTTAACATAAAAAGAAATGCTTACTTTATTATTAAGAGAAATTGGATGAAGAAGAGTGGAGGAATACCTGGAATGTCAAGTACGAGTACAGACATTTTTATTTATTAATTTAGTGGGCAATATTGGACATTGTTCAATGTTTTAAGTGTTTCTAGATTGTTTTCAACAATAGGATATGAAGGGTCTAGAAAGCCCCACATTAAAAAAAAAAAAAAAATACAACTTCTCTAATACTACCAGGTATGCAAGTTTAAAATGTCGTTTATTTCTTAAAATATATACACAGTAATTTAAAAAAAAGTATAATATATTTTATTCAAAGTACTGGCCCTCGCTTTCTACACATTTTGTCCATCTCTCGGGCAATATTTGGATACCATTCCAAAAGAATGCTTCATCTTTATTTGAAATCCATTCATCGAGCCATTTTCGTACGTTTTCGAAATTGTTGAAGTGTTGCTCCGCCAATGAGTGTCCCATCGATGAGAAGAGGTGATAATCAGAAGGCGCCAGGTCAGGTGAATACGGCGGGTGGGGTAGGAGTTCCCAACCAAGTGAAGAAATCGTTTCCTTAGTCAATCTGGCTGAATGTGCAGGAGCGTTATCATGCTGAAGAATGATTTTGGCGTGCCTGTGAGCCCATTCTGGGCGTTTTTCGATCAATGCATGACTCAAATTGATCATTTGTTGTCGGTAGCGCTCGGTATTGACTGTTTCGCCGGGCTCGGTCGATTTTCTCGTTTTTGATCAGTAACATCAAAATCACCACGTTTGAAACGTTGAAACCAACGTTCACATGTCTTGACGGTTGGAGCAAGATCGCCATAAGTCTCAACAAAAATTCGATGACATTCAGATGCCTTTTTCTTTTGATTAAATAAGAAAATCATGACATGCCGCAAATGCTCTTTATTTGGCTTAAAATTAGACATTTTTAACACCAAAGAAAGGTATGATACGTCCACGTAAACGACTTAAAAACAACTGACTTTTGTAAACAAATGACTAACAAACAAAATAGTGTTTAGAGATAAGCAAATCCTTCAATAGGCTAAGAGCGCATTCTATTGGAATTAAAACAACATTTTAAACTTGCATACCTGGTAATTCAGATTTTATTATATTTTTTAATTTTGGATAGGTATCTAAGCTCACCAATTAAAAAAAAACTGAAGTCTCCCACCCCATGAAAGAAAATTAATTAGTTATGAAGCCTTATATACTGATGTATCATTACTTCATCAAAAATTATACATTAATTAAGTGTTAATGAGCATAACAATATGTTAATGCCTGGATAACTTTTAGATCTTGCCTATCATTTATGAGACTGATCAATTTGTTCTCGTCATTTGACAGCCAAAAAATTGTCGATTATACAGGATTTTCTCTATTTCTGAGATAAAAGTATGAGGAAGCTGAGGAATATGATATTACTAATGTACTGACTAAACACAGAGAAATATTAAAAATGTCATAAAAGTATTTACTTCAGCTACACCGAGATCTGATATTTTCAAAGTACCATCAAGGGTCAGAAGAAGATTCCCTGGTTTGATGTCCTTATGAACTATCCCATGAGAATGTAGGTACTCCAAGCCATCTATCAACTGGCAGAAATACCTAAAACAAAAAAGAAGTTAGCACTTGACAAACATATATTAAAACTATCAAATAAGAAAGAAATTGTATCAAGATCAATTTACTGAAATGAACAGTCTTACAGAGAGATTAAAACTAGCTGTAGTCAAATTCAGTTGGAATAATTGGACAACCTTTAGACACTATGTTCAATAGAAAATTAGGCCTTTGATAAGTTCACAAGAAAATAACTACAATTTTAGGTGGAAAAAATAACTAATTAAGAATTGCAGTAAGAAAAATACATATAACACTCGAACATTTTAAGACAGAATAACTAAATTAATAATTTCATTATTTGTAATTTCGGTCTTAAATTAGTTATGAATAATCCTGAAATAACAATGCCTTGATTCTAAAATTATACAGGCGCTTCTTTATTTTAATGAACACAAAATAACACCTCATTACATAGTCCATTAAAATAATTTGATTTAAAATTAAAATGAATTTGCTTTTAAAGTGGAAAAGTTCTGGTATAAATGTTTTAACTGAACTACACAAGTGCAATCATTCACCAGCCCAGAGTGAGAATTAAAAAAATTTACTGCAGCTAGTCCAGCTCCCAGAGGAGCCCCAATTTTCTCTCATAAGTCTATTTCTCTTGTTTTTTTAACTTTTAACATACAAAAATAAGAAAAACCACATTACACATAAATTAAAAATAGATGAAAAAAAATACTTACCCATGTGCTTGGCACATTGGAAACTTCTTGGAAGGAGTACTGTCAAGCATTTCTTGAAGAACTACCACACAATATTCCATGATAAGGTACATCTTTTCCTTTTTATCATTGTACACTACATCCACCATCTCAATAACATTTTTGTGCTTTAACTGTTTCAACAGCTGAATTTCTCTGAAATTTAATGACAAGCAAATTAATTTTTTTAATTGGACAAAAGCAATGAATTCATTATGAAAGAGGATTAGTACTGAAGCATAATAAGAAAGAATTGCATAAAAAAAATGTATAACCTTTTAGGCTACAGGTGGGAAACTCATATTAATTTCCGGAGTGAAAAGCCCAACCAGATTTCTTTGATAATGTCTAACCAAATAAGCTTAAACATATAACCTATATGTATTACATACAAGCTTTAGTATGCCCAAATCTGTCGCACAACCCAGCCTGCAAATCTTTGAATTTGGTTCATTGAGTCATCCATTTGCATAAATATTAACAGGTTATTCAGCATAACATCTTCTTGCTCTGAAGCACATGCACTAATAATAAAACCTTCTGTTTCAAATCAGCTTCTTCTGTAGATTGTTTTGCAACTATTTGCTACTATTGTGTGATTGTTTCAAGTGTATATTCAATTATAAGTTTCTTTATTAATACTACTTTGAGAGTGGTGTCACAGGTCACCTTCTCTCCTAATATGATTGACATTGAATGTCATTTTTACTTTTCATTGTAATCAAATTACAAAATGTTTGAATTTAACAGAATGTAATAAATAAATAAAAGCAAAAAAAAAATACTACTATTTCCTTTTACATAAAAAAAACTATTTTCACATTATAAATATACTTTATTTTCATTTAAAACATTTCTTTTCGTTTTAAACCTATGGCTTTCTTCTTAAAGGCCTTTAATTTTAGTTTACTTCAGGCTAATGATTAAAAGAAGTGAATACTATTGAGTTTGAGACAAGTTTGTACAAAACTAGTATGCTCTGATAGTTTGAGGATGCGAGGGCGCAAGAAATGTATAAATGCAGGGTTGGGGAAAAAGTAATTCTGTTTTTAATAATGATACTAGTTGTGGTATGTATTCCCACGTTAAATTTGATGCAAGAAATGCAAAGGGAGCCAGAAAAAAAATCTTACTACCTCAGCCAGGACTCGAACCCGGGTCTCCTGCTTTCTGGGAAATTATGCTGACACTGCAGAAATGAGAGTATAACAATGTTAGCTCCTTCGATTATAAGATGATAAATCTTATTTCATCTTACTTGAGGGTTTAGAAACGGAGTAAAGTGATATGAAATTCAACATATATTTGTTTATTGATAATAGAAATCTTTTGGAGTTACACAAAAAATTGAATTTCTGAATCATAAATTTTAATTAAACAAAACCTACCATTTATTTAAGGTTAATTTGAATGAAATTTGTCATGTGACTTTTAATTGTAAGAAAAAAGTTTAGAGTTCGTTACTCTCATAAATAGAACGTAGTGTGGGACTACGGGAAAGGTTGAGTGAAAAAAAATTAATTCTTGATGCAATAGACATAAGTTTTATTTTAGTTCAATGAAACTCTATGCAGAATTTTCTGTTGATAAATAATATTTCAGAAGTTGCACAGTGAAATAAAACTATTAGATGTGAGGTTTACCTGAACCAAACATTTTATTTTTACTGTTTTTAAGCCATAATTGTTTATCTTAATGAAATTTGGCATTTTGTTTTCAACTGTAAAAAGAAAGGTAGAATTCAATAATGAGTGAAACTGGACAAATAGTAGAGGGGATAACTAAAATTTTATTTGGGGGTCAAAAATGTTTTTCGCTAAAGTGTATGTAAGATTTTGTTTTGGGCAATGAAACTAAACAGATTTGTTTAATGATAAAATATATATTTCACAAGGCATTTCAAATACAAATACTCATCAATTGTGATGTAGAGAAATTTGCTTAGTAACTGTCCAGTTTTTCCATCACAGTTTTTAAAAATATATTAGTTAAAATAAAAATAGAGTCAGAGTTAACTTGTCAAATTGAGTTAAGTTCTTAAAAAAAACTATTAGTTAATAATGAAAGGACAAAATCCTAATTATCTAAAAAAAAAAAGGTTTTATATGTGTTTGATGCTCTTTATTGTGATTACGATAGAAAATATATTTTTCTCACAGTATTGCCTCAATTTAAAAAATGAATGGCTTATTTCATTTTATTATGGCTACCATTTTTTTCTCTTAAGTTATATAAGGATTTTTCAGAGAGAAGGAGATAGATGAGTCTAACACTTGAATTTTTAAAAGTAAAAATTTTCTCAAACTGGAAAGCAGCGAAGTTCTTTCAGCAGGTAAACAATTGAATCCACACTATTTTGAAACTAATCACCCCAAGACATTACAATGAAATATTATTTGTACCAGGTGATTCTACTGAACATTTAATCCAAAATCACAGCAATAGGCTACATTGCAGCTGATCAGAAAAGCCTAATTGAATTGTAGATGTCAAGATAGGTAATCTTTCTGCGTCTAACCTGCTACTCTGGCAACTTTAGAGTAATAGAACAAAGAAGAAAAATCTTTTAAGAGTGGTTGACCAAACTTTTTCTTCAAAATATTTAGAATCATTACAAGATAACACTTCAAGACATTTAAGTACATCTTTTTCTGCGGCACAGAAGCATATTTTTTATTTTTAAAAATCGCAAATCTAAGAGAATGCTTTAAGCTATTACAAGAAATGTTGGGAAGAGAAAATGGAACAAAAACATAAACCAATTCTTGCAGTCAGGCAAAAACCTTTACAAAATTTAGTCATTATACTTTGTTTCTGGCTTGACTAAATAATGGATATATGTATATCATTTTGTTATCAAATTTTTATACCTAACTTGCTCTTCAATACAATACTTATATATAAACCTAATTAGAATGACAAATAACAATAGCATTAGAAATGATAAATACAGAAGTTTGCAAAATATCTTTAAACTGACAACAATAATAGCATATCTGAGAAAGAAATGACAATAGCTAAAGCCGGTTGTATGAACAGCTTACAGTAAAATTCATCATTTCAGATCAATATAAGCAAATAGTCTTAAAATATATTCAAAATGGTCAGTTGAGGAAGCTAATACAATTGATGGACCATCTATTTACTTAATCCTCTACAGCTTAGTGAATATTTCAAAACATACAGACCTTTGAACATTCTGTTCTCCATTGGGAATTCTTCTGAGCTTTTTCTTTTCCAAAATTTTAACTGCTCTGCGGCACAATGTCTCAGAATCTAACATTTCTTTCACTTTCCCATAACTTCCCTCACCAAGTAAATCACCCATTACATATTTCCCTATCATCTTACACCTTTTCTTTTTCGTTTGATATATAATTTCGTCCGACTCAACTCTGTGAAAAAACATGATGTCACTGTCATTTTCAGCATCATTTAACCAACCAACGTCTTTCGGGTCCTCTATAAAATCCGCTGCTAAGTCTAAACCACTCGAATTGAATCTATTTATAATCGTATTATTGTCCATAACTGTTAGGGAATCATTTCTAAACTATAACCTCACGATGAAGGAATCAACACCCAAAACAAACTGCCATTTTCTGTCAAGCTTCAAATTTCGTAATCTCTAAAATATTGATAACAGTAAACTAACAAACTTTTGAACTTAATTTTTAGTTATTGATGACCAAACTTGTAAATAAAACTAAATTTATTTGATACGTTATTAATATCCTGATAATTGAATTCTATATTTAAATTTAAGATATATAAAAAATGTGGTCTAAACTTTAGACTTTGAAACTCGGATAAAAAGTATTAATTTAAATATTAGTTATTATATTTTTAATTCAATTTAATAATTTGAAGAACTAGTAAAATATTTTAACATTTGAAATTATTCTTTCTGGTGGGGGGAGGGTACTCCTAAAGTGTTATACTAACTTTAGTCAAGAAAGTTTATTCACTGCAGCATTTTATAATTATTAATAATGTATATAACGAATAAAAGGCTTTTAATATAACTTTAGTCTTTCGTTTATGAATTTAGTGCGTTTAACGGACGAAAATGTTTTGTGCGACATGAACACTAAAGCTACTAATTAGGAGCTTATAATACAAAAAGCCGCCTGCCAAATATTTTTTGGGTGGGGGGGGGTCTTGAAGTGTTACAATAATAAAACAAGAGTTTTTTTTTTTTTTTTTTTTTTGCTTTTTTCCCTCATGATTCTATATTTACTAATACATATGTCATATAAAACATATGTCTTAACCTGTACAGTTAGTTTATTTTTGTTCTTAAAGACATATGACTTAACCTATACAGTTTGTTTGTTATCGTTCCTCAAAATGTAACGCGTTATTTCAATTGTGCTCGTATTAAAGTCAAAGCCTTAATTCAAAAGGTTAATCTATTACAATTTATTTTACTTTAAAGAGAGGAAGCCATGGATCGCCTGCTTATGCCAGAACGTCTCAGTTTAGAACCGAATTAGAAAGACGCAGCATTAAAGTGGACCCACTGGATTCAGACTTTCGAAAATTTTGTGGTAGCTTGCAAAGCTACTGAAGAGGCAAAGCTGAAACTGCTTGTTAACTTTCTTTCATACTCAATTATTCAATGCGTAAGTGCGGAAAAAATACGGCGGCAATCGAAACTCTAAAAAACTTTACGTAAAACCTGTAAATGTTAAATTTGCAAGACATCGATTAGCGGCAAGAGATCAACAAGTTAAAGAAACATTTGATCTTGAGTGAATAATTCGTAGAACAATTTCAGAAATTAAAACTAGGATGGAAAAAAACGAGTCACCTTGAACGAACTAACAACTAAGAAACTACTTCATATGTTTAAAACAGCAAGGAATTCTTAGTGCAAATACAGACAACCCTGATTACTGCTAATATATTTATACTTTTTAATATAAAATATTCAGGTATTGGTAAATCTTGAGGCTTGGCATGTTCGCTCAATATTCTCCTCTTATATACAGGCTCTCTGATAAAATTAGGCCTTTGATCGATTGTAAACTGCCATTTTCGGAAGAAAATCAACGTTTTGATCAACTGAAATTTGTCGTCGCTTTTTTTTCGCAAACATTGACGAAATCCGAAAGTAAGCATTCCTCCATCGAAAAAGAAGCCAACGCCTTCGTGGAAGCGATAAGGAAGTAACGCTGTTATCTTCTCGGAAATCATTTTCGTCTTATCACGGACCAAAGATCTGTCGCGTTTATGTGCGACACATATAGATATCACGGGGAATATCTAAAATGAGAAAAATTTTCCTTAGATAAAGGCTCGAACTATCATGTTTTAAATACGACATAATCTATCAACCAGAACCGGAAAACGTCGCTGCAGATGCATTTTCCCCCATATGCTCCTACATCAACACAGATTATAAGAAAGAACTCTTGCAGATACATGAGAGCCAATGTCATCCCGGAATAACCAGACTTTATCATTGGGTACGTGTTAAGAATCTATCTTTTTCTTTAGAAGATATACAGCGAGGAGTCTCAGGATGTCGCATTTGTGCACAACTTAAACCTAGATTTCATAAAGCCCAAGGAACTTAGATAAAAGCGATGTCGCCATTTGAACGCCTGAACGTAGATTTCAAAGGACCGCTTCCTTCTAATACAAGGAATAGGTACTTGCTAACTATTGTCGACGAATATTCTCGATTCCCATTTGCCTTTCCTTGCCGGATATGAGCACCGCTACTATTATCAAATGTTTTGAAACATTATTTACTACCTTCGGAGCGCCTTGTTATATTCATACCGATCAAGGAACTAGTTTTGTATCTAGAGAACTGAAGACGGTGTTACAACGGTATAATTTGGGACATAGTTCAACTAGCAATGAAATAGGAAAACCTTGCAATTTCACAATGGGAAGAAGTTCTTAAAAGTGCGCTACACTCCATAAGATCTTTACTGTCTACGGCTACCAACGAAACACTTCACGAGTGATCTCGAGCATCCGCGGCGAACTGGAAGAGGATGTTCAACTCCTACCTGACTAGCTCCGAAATACCAGTGGTCGATTTCAGGTTAGGAGTATTCATATTTCTGCTTGAGAATGCAGGAATCTTTTTGAGTATTTGGGTCCATATACATATTCATGTTTTATAGAAGGTGATTGATCCACCGTTCATTAAAAAAAAAAA
>KZ807405.1:459398-481689 GCA_000696205.2 Oncopeltus fasciatus
AAAAATTTAATTTCGAGTTTTATTCAGACTTTCCATTGAAAATATTGGACGATTTTTTCCAAGAAAAAATAAAATAATTTTTTACTAAATAAATGTTTGGTGGTGGGGGACCAAAATTTATAATCGAAATATCTTTGTTGTAATTTGAGTTACGAAAAAAGTATTTAACGTAACAGGGAAAATACTAATTTTCTAGCGTTATTGTTTTTTAACATTTTTACAACAAACACGTAAAGAAAAAAATTTACGAATTTTAACTACGATGGGTAAGTTCTTTTCCCACCCTACCTTTCCCGGTCAGTCTAGAGCAAAGCTTTGTGCTAATACTTTTTACAATCAATTTTTCCTCCAGCTTCTTAATAGAATTTCGTCATTTTTGATTAATGAATACTCAGCTTCCCTGCATGTTTGACTTTATTTGAGTGTTCAAAGAGAAATGTCGGCTCTAACGAATACATTCAGGGGGTAGTTGGTTCCCCGCTGAACTGAAGGATTCCAGATATGCAGGCCCGTCTGAGGATTTTCACTCTGCTAGTGATGAGGTAATTTTATACTTTAACTCTCCCCACATTTTCTATATGGCAAGCCAAGTCAGAGTAAGCCCTCTGCTAGAACTGTGCAAGAATGATGGAACTATCAAAACGAACAAATAAACCATATTAGCAAGTAAAGCTACCATTAAACCATTCTGCACTCATTAGATGTTCCTTAATTTTTACAATATATTTATTTATTACGTATATACAGCCTTATTATATGTTGGAGAATACCAGTTACTCCTAACACCTATTTGACACATCGATTGTATAGCTCCCTTTCATAAATACATTTTTATATATTATCGGAAGTAATGTGCTTTATAAATTGAGAAGTTTTGAGAACTAAGTGCGCTAAGTGTGTGATATATGATACTCGCCTATTATTCTGTGAGTCAATTCAAGAGGTTTTTTAGTGGCCAGCACTCGGGTTACTGGTCATTCCTACCATCTCTCTCACATGGCCATGTACCTTAAAGGGACAACAGTTTATTACAGTCCACTCTTATTGTTCATGACCTTTGCTCACTGACTTGACCTTTGTTCAAAGCTTGACTTGATCTGGAATTCTGCGTAAGGAACATCTTAAATGTGGCTATAAGCTAACAAAAGAAAGGAGAGAACCTGCCTCAAAAAAGTCCTCGATAATGTTTTTCGTGGTTTTGGAACCTATATGCCAAACGTATAGCAAATCTACTGTTTGACCTATTTCTGTGATTCGATACACCTCACACTTATCGTCATGTAGTTCAGTGTCAGCAGTATGGACTTACTAAAACCTAATGCGAATACTCTCCACACTTTGACAAGGTTACTGCCGACTGCCAGAAAGCAGTAACGTTAACACCTCCACATGCCATAAGTGTACCAAGTCAGCAGAATCACTCTGCCAACTACAAAGATTACCATGACTATATATAATTAAAAGAGCAAACCAAGCCTATGGCAGATGGCACATCTAGCCCGAAGAGCAGTGCCCCCTCCATACACAATCCAGGATCAGCCCATTCAAGAAGATCTTTACCCATAATGTCGACAACCTCTCAGGAGGCAGCGACCCGCTCCTGCTCTATCTTTATGAAATGATTTCCGCACTTTAATCCTTCCTTTTCAAAATTCCAGTTTTTGCTCGCTCCAATCATATCCCTTTTGACCACTTTGATCACCAAACTGGCTTTCCCAACTTTCAAACTGATCTTTCATAATGATTCCTCATCCCAAGAAGTCCTTTTCTATCCTCATTTGCAACTCTTCATGGCAAGCAAGTCTTCGATGACAAAAATTTAGGCATGACATTAGTGGCTATAACAGGACTTACTAAACATAACATTCCGAACACGATTTCAGGATACTATACTTAAAGAACAGACCATTCTGACGGACGAGCCCATGGTGGAACTGCACTTTCATCCCATACACATCATATTTTACTCTCGACACTCTCTGGGTCCCTTCAGCCAACAACAGTGTCGTTCACTACATACCTTCCTATTGTTCTTTCCAAAATGTTCGACCACAGGTCGATTTTTCGCGTTCCCCAAAGACCTTGGTCCACATTTCCTCACCGGTAGGGACTGAAATGAGAAACACTTGCAATGGGGTTCAAGAATGGCCAACACTCTCATAAAAACCTCTCCACTATTAGTCCTTCTTCCCCAATCTGCCGTGAACTGCTTTCTTGATATCCTAGACTTCTCTATATAAAAAAAACCTTACTCTCCTTCACTTATTTCCTTCCAACTTACACGACATTTTTCTGGCCGCAGCATAATTTTCTCAACGTTTTCCTTTGCACACCTCCCTAAACAATCGTCACCCTCCTTAATCATGGATGAATCTATTGATCTTGGAATCATCCTAAAGATTTCTATGGACTAGATGCTGTAGTCCTTTAACAATGGATATAGAAAGCTAATCTAAAACCTAAATGTCCCAAATACCCTTCAGAGCTATAAAAACCACTTCTAAAATAGTTTAAAAAATGTAGCGAATCGTCGTTCAAGGGTATTATTAAAAAAATATGGACATCTGACAGATCACAAAGACTTAAATCGCCGAATCCTAAAACAAAAACAGCTGCTTTACCAAAAGGGGCTGTTAACGCCTATCTGTCCACACTCTCTGCTGGTGACTAATCCTTCTTCAGCACTGCTTGTGAAATCCTTAAGCGCCATGAACCTTTTCATGCTGAGAAGGTTGTTCCTGGACCTCTTCTGACAAAGACAAAGCGGGAATTTTCGCTCAAGGTATCATTTACTCCTGCTTTAGATCCTTCAGACCTGTCCTGTGACATGAAGACTGGACACCCCAATGCCTATGTCTTATCACCTTGGGCAGTCACACCCTACGAGGTCATGCATGTTATCTGCCTAAGCACAAAGCATCCGGAAACGATTTAATAGCTAGTCAAATACTCCGAAATCTCCCAAATATTGAAACAATGTATTATTCCTCAAACCTGTAAAATCTCCAACTGACCCTTGAATTTTCATTTTCATCTCATGTTATCCCTACACTTGTGAAATATATCTTTTAACAAAATACAAATCTGGGTTTATTTTCATTGCTCGATGGAAAATATAACACTTACTGCAACGATAAAAAGTTTTGTATTCCTATTTTAATTTTCTCGTAATATATCGATTTTTATTGGTCTAAATATCATTCAATAACGAGCTAACTCTTTTATCTAACAATTAAAAGTGTTATGTCAAATTTTACTTAGAAAAACTGCAGCTACTAAACCGTTAAACTAAACTATACTTCTAATTAATGAATTTCGTTGTAACTTCTAATATATGTATTTTATCAGGTTTGTGTCGAGTTTTATTATTATTAATTAAATGTAATAAATGCGAAAAAGTGTTTTTACTCGCATTTGACAATTCAAGTTATCTCCCACTTCCATTCGTCCAATTTTTCTCAATCATTTTATATTTAACAGCTTCATGCCAAATTCCAAGAAAAACATGAATTGTGGCCTGTGTATGAATTTTAGCGTCTTTAATTTTTGGTTTCTTGTAGTAAGATTAGAGTAAAATATTGAAACAAATTTTCAGAAATAAAAAGGTCTTCATCAGATACATTCACTCGAAATTTGCTCAAATCTTTATTCATAGCATTATACTAAAAAAATATTATTAATAAAATAATATAGATTAAGATATTCTCCGAAAAAAGTTACTTATGTCACTAATCACAAACATTACTGATAAAGGGGACTTGGAGGAGAGCAGCGAAACTTGCAGCTTATCACGGAAGAAGGCGGTGTTTCGGGTGTTGTCGGTGGAGATCGGAAAGGCTCGGCTGTCACGGTCGGAAAGCTTCGGGTCGGGTACGGCAGTCCGTACGCGGCACCCCTTGGGACGAGAGCTCTACCGCGCCAGCCAGATCAGGCACGAGTGTGAAGAGCTGCGCCACCTTCGCATATCTCTTATCAGGTCCGTCTCTTATCACTCTGCCTTCACGCCTCTACTGAATTTTTTATACTTTATTTTTCAGATTTTTTTTTTTGTAATTTATATGTCAGTAATGCATATAATAGTTAATCATGTAACACAAATTGAATACATATAATCTTATTAACTGTGTGAAAAATGCACACCTCCAATAATTTTTTCTTCTTTCGTGAATGGTCTGATAAATTAATTTTTAACTAATCATTTTATTTTCCCATAATTTTACCTTGATCAACTGTCAATATGTTATACTATTCATGGATTGGATAAGTCTTGTGGAATAAATAAATGTTTTTTGAAATATCAAGAAGGCATGGAAATCATGAAGGCCATACAAGTCCAAATATGTTTCTGATTTATTTTTTTAAATTTTGTTTAATTGGTATAATAAGCAGATCCTGAAATTTTTTTAAGGAATATTAAGTGAGTTGCAGAAAACAGTGTAAAAAGTCAGCTTACTCAGAGTTTTTTCATGTTTATATATACAAAAGTACATTCTTAAAAAAATATTAAAAATAAAAATCAATTTGAATAATTTTCCGTAAATGAACCAATTCATTTTTGCAGAGCCATTTGTAAGTAAATTAATATTTTCACCAATAATGTTATTGTTATTTAAGTCCTCGATAATGTTTTTCGTGGTTTTGGAACCTATATGCCAAACGTATAGCAAATCTACTGTTTGACCTATTTCTGTGATTCGATACACCTCACACTTATCGTCATGTAGTTCAGTGTCAGCAGTATGGACTTACTAAAACCTAATGCGAATACTCTCCACACTTTGACAAGGTTACTGCCGACTGCCAGAAAGCAGTAACGTTAACACCTCCACATGCCATAAGTGTACCAAGTCAGCAGAATCACTCTGCCAACTACAAAGATTACCATGACTATATATAATTAAAAGAGCAAACCAAGCCTATGGCAGATGGCACATCTAGCCCGAAGAGCAGTGCCCCCTCCATACACAATCCAGGATCAGCCCATTCAAGAAGATCTTTACCCATAATGTCGACAACCTCTCAGGAGGCAGCGACCCGCTCCTGCTCTATCTTTATGAAATGATTTCCGCACTTTAATCCTTCCTTTTCAAAATTCCAGTTTTTGCTCGCTCCAATCATATCCCTTTTGACCACTTTGATCACCAAACTGGCTTTCCCAACTTTCAAACTGATCTTTCATAATGATTCCTCATCCCAAGAAGTCCTTTTCTATCCTCATTTGCAACTCTTCATGGCAAGCAAGTCTTCGATGACAAAAATTTAGGCATGACATTAGTGGCTATAACAGGACTTACTAAACATAACATTCCGAACACGATTTCAGGATACNTATATATATATATTTGTGTGGCATATTTTCAAAGAATATTTATCACGTGAGGATGCCCAATCTCCCAGATGAAATGAGTAAAAAAAGAACAAACTTATTTAGTCTTTCAAAAAATATTCTAAAATAATGTGAAAATTAAGAAATTCTTATTCATGAAAAAGTTATGCATTACTAAATTTTATCTTAAAACTAATTTCAAAATGAAATCAAGACAAATTAGAAGACTGAATTTATGTCGTGTCTTTGTCAAATGTTGCTGAATTTGATTTCTTTAATGGACGTCTGTAATTATTCAAACAAACATGTTAGAGAATTAAGGTATTATTTAGCAAGTGTAGTTGTTCGAAGAAAGCGATTGCTTCCAGTTATACAGTTGGTTAGACCATCTTGTTTTTAAAAGAAATAAATAAAAAAAAGTCCCTCTTCATCTTTAAAAATTTGTCTGATTTATTTTTAACTGGGGAATATAGTTTGTATTATTAGAGGCTTTTTTTTTTGTTGGGGTTTGGTAAGGTAGATTCAAAAATATACAAATTTTGAAAAAAAAAAAAAAAAAAGACGTCGTGTCCCTAAGATCACATTTTAATGACTGCAAACCACCCACGGTGTCCATCTAAAAAAAAAAAAAAATTCTCACAATTTTCAAAACTTTTCCTCTCAGTCATGAAAATGTGACCTTAAGAACACGACGGCCCCTCTCGCCTTCTTGATAGCCCTGAAGATGGCTTTCAATGTAAGCCGAAACGTCGGCAGATAATTTTAAAAACACACTTTTTTTTTTTTTAATTGGTATTTTTTTAAATCTACCTTGACCGAATCCCAACAAAAAAAACATCTAATAATAATATCTACGGTTAAAAAAACATAACATTTTCATGAAAAGTATTATTTAGGAAGAAATTTATGAGTGTAACCACTGGTTGAGCTCTTCCCTTATTCTACATTGCCAGCCAGTCTAGAGCAAACTTTTATTCATATCCATATTTAATGAAACATTGGAAATCTGCTTCAAGTACGCAGCTCCTTCGAGACGTCCTTTCTCTAAGGAATCAGAAGATTCTTGAAACTATTTAATAATTTTAAGACTATACTGCATTTAAAATGAATATTGTTATCTCATATGATAAGCTTGAAAAATTTATAGCACTTTATCAACAGCTGTTATGATATTTACTCCCGATACATTTAGTTGACAATTTTAGATTTTAAACACTCATTATATACCCACTGAGTAAAAAAAAAAAAGAAAAAAAAAAGGAGAATATAAAAACATTATACAGCTAATAATAATTTAAAATATTTGTAATAATATTTAAAATTATTATAATATAAAAAACAGAACACACATACAGTTCGTATTAGGAAATATGTCCCGGTAAATTCTGTCCAATACTCCTGTAATACTAAAGTCAGAAGCATCAAAAAAGCTCTATATTATTCTATGTATATAGATGGATGGGTATATCCAGTCACAAAATATTCTATGTAGATCTTAGGGGGTATCATATCTTCATCTTTTAAAATTATGAAAAACATTTCAACAATAAATTTTATGTTAGGAAATGTAATTCATTAGCATCCTTGTATCCCTGAAGACAAATATACATATACAAATAAACTTAAAATTAATCATGTTGTAATTTTTTAATATAAGATTAATAAACTTATTAATAAATTTTGAATATTTTTTTATTATTATATACAATGAAATTTAAGAATAATTATGCAGGAGGCTAACCTCAATAGAATAGGATTTAAATCTTAAAAACAACAAAATATTATTATTACACTCACACACACTTAAACAATTAATAACAAGCGCTTATTGTAATATTAATAATAACTATTATTAAACTATTGTGTACTCTTAAACATATAAAATGAAAAATTAATACTTATATGTTTTCATTTTTTTTTTATTAAACAAACCACAATTAATAAAGAACAATTATTTACAGGAAGAGCCGGTAACAGTTAAGGGGTCATTTATGTACTTATCTTTACCTGTTTTAAATAATTACACTGTAATTTTTATAGACACCGGGAATTTAAAATTTCGTATTCATTTTTTCCCCTCAAAATCAATATGTTCTATAAAATAAAATAAAAATGAGTGTATATGTGTATAAATTTATTGTACAACTTTATCTCCACATAATCTAGCGTCCGTAATTTTAATACTAAAAGACCAACTATATTATTTAACTTATATTCGTAACCGTCAGATCTGGTCGTTAGTGGCTTAAAACCGTTCTAGTGGTCTCAAAAGATTAGAGTGAGAACTTAAATATTTAAAACAACATTTGTTTTTAATTTTCTTTTCTTTAATATTTGTTTTTTTATTTATATTCTGTTACTTTCGGAAAAAAAAAAAGTTACGAAAAAAACTTCGAGGGTTGGTGAACCACTTTATTTTTAAAATGTGGAAAGAAAATTCTTTAATTAGGCTTTCTATTGCGATTAGTTGGATAAATTTATTTTTGTATGATGGTTTAAGGGAATACCAAAATTTATAAACATATTTATTCGCTGTAATTAGTGTTACGCTAAAATTTATTGAAAATAATAGGTGTAAAATTTAATTTTTAACGTTTATGTTCAATGAGATTATTACGAAAAAATTGTAATGTTTAAATATTTAACTACGAAGATTGAGCGTTTTCTCTCTCTTTCCATACGAACATACAAGAGTCTGTCTTAGCAATCTGACTTTTTACCCTACTTTTACGTTCTCCAGGTTGTAAGATTAAATTACCAATTTAATTTTATGTATATGAATCTTTAATGTAACACAGAAAATATGCTTAGATTACACAGCTCCTGCGTTAAGGACTTTAGTGTTATTTTATTTTGTAAATTCTAAAATTGAATATAATAATAATCTGGTACAAATTATACAATTTCGTTTTCCCGTTTTTCCAAAACAAGACTATTTTATTTATCTCAACTATATTTATTTGTCAAAATCATTGGAGGTTTATTGATTTATTTTAATTTTCTATATTTTCGTCCTATTTTAATTTATGTTGTATGTAAGCATTTCAGTTTTGCATAACATTGTGTACTTTACATGGCGCTTGCCTCATATGACGATCGAAAATATAGTACAATCCCACTTGAAAGACAAATTATTTTTTCATAGTTCTGAGACAAAAATACAATGTTTTCATTAAATTTTCTTTCAGATTTCTCTTGAGGAAATCAATTTAATTTACTTTTAAACTTTGAGTTGAGATTAATTTTTTATTTATTTATTAAATAATTGTTTTACTGATTTTTATCGATTCCTCCATAGGAGAAATTTAACATACGCCTTTACATGTAATTTAATATTGATTTTTCCTATTATCAGGGCATTGCTAAGATGTTTGTGGTATAGTTGTTCGCTCACATGATTCGGTCGTTTTTTGTAGAAGTAATTTACGAATATAACTACGATGTGTGAGCGCTTGTACCACCCAGCCAGTCATGAACGAACGTTCATAGTCATAATTCTCACGCTAGTTGGTCTCTACGGATCTTAAATTAAATTTCGTCCTTTACTCTTATTTATATACATCCATTTTTGAAAATGGGAAATCTTCTTAGATTACGCAGTTCCTGTCTGGCGCATATTAAAATATTGTAGATGAATTAAGGAATCCTGAATGCCAATAGCTCCTAGCCCCTGTGAGCTACCCTGGCGCCCCTATTGTGATTTTTATTAATTAATACACAGTCTATTACTGACGTACTTTAATTGTACATCTCTATAGCGACAGTTATGCCTGAGACTTTAATTTTAACTTCACTTACAAGTAAATGAAATATAAATATAAATATAAATATGCCATTTTTTTTGGTTTAACACAATGAAATTATATGTACATTTATTTACTGCCGATGCATTAACACCTAATTAATATATTTATGAAAATAGGATAAAAATTACTTGAATTTAAAGAATATATATACTGGATTAGAAGAAAAAAATAAATGAAACCCAGAAAGAAGGGAAAAATAATAATACAGAAGAAATGCCGGGACATTAAGGTTATTCTAAAATGTCAAGGTTTAGATTTGCTTGTTTTTTCGTTTTTTGGCGCCAATGCTCGGTTTCCGGAGGATGAGTGACCCTTCGTCATATATATATATATATATAATTTTCATTTTACTTTTTATAGTACGGGAAAATGGGAACTATATATAATAAAATATGTACTATTATTTTATTTACAACTTTATCTTAAGCCTCATTTTTAAGATGTACGGGGATAATTATTTACCTCATTTCTAAAGATTCATTTTTATGAATAATTGCCCCAGAAACACATCTAATCTGAATAATAATAAATTCCAATGAATGGCAGAACATTTGACATAAATATTGAAAATATCTGTAAAATAGTTGTCTTACACGTTTGTTGTGAATGAAAACAATTTGATAGATATTTTCAAAGATTATTAAATTTAATGGTTATTGGACTGGTTAAGTATAGTTTCCTTCAAATTAGCTTAGTTTGCTTATGGTTTTGGTTACCAACCAATAGTTGTGAATGGACCCTTGAATATTTTGGGGTATTTCCTGTTAATTAAAACGAGGGTAATAATATTTATTCTTAGATAAGTTATCTATAATTCATTAATTTAAGCAAATTTAAATAAGCGTTTTAATGCATTTGTTCTTGAACTAGTTACATTTTTTGTCTCGTTGTTTTCTTCTGTCTTCCATTTACTTGTTATTTGATAATTTGTTTTCGTTTTTATTCTGGTTCATTATCAGTTCTTTCGTTATATCGGGTATCAATTTTTTTTTTCTATTTTTCTAATAGAAAACAAACTACTATTATGCTGCGAAAAATGAAAATTCCTAACCCCTTTCCCCTACAATTTTTTTTTACCTTTCAAGAGTCGTAAAATATGAAAATAAAATATAAATATCTCTATACTCTATTTATCAGAAAAATTTCTCTAAATTTTTCTAGGTTTATGAGTTTTCTTTTGTCTATTTCTCTCAGGGAAATCAAGCTATCTACGTTAGCACAAAGTCCATGAGTTTCGAAAAATTTCAATCGATCTCCACCATTCATACATTAGAGACACGAAACTTATATATACATTGGTTTATATATATATATATATATTGGTCTGTATGGCGCGTGTCCTAATTTTTAAAATGATGGAATTTAACTCCTTTTGCAAACCTTAGATGAGCTCAGTAAAGACGGAAATTTATCTTGATAGAGGAAGAGTTTATAAGGGTGACGAAATTTAACATCTTTTTGTTCCGGCTAATATTAGCGTTACGAAAAAATATATAAAACAAAGTTGATAAAATGTAATTTCCTTACATTAAATTCTATAACTTTTTTTTCCCACTTATTAAGAAAGCTTTTTGTAAAGTAATTTGGAGTTAACTTTAATCTTTAATTTTCAAAATATAGAAACGGAATTCGATATAATGACTTTTCATTGCCAGTCTTTAAAATTCTTCATTTTTGGTTGAAATTTGATGGGGAGTGGGGAATAACCACAAAATAGCTGTAAAATGTAAAATGTTTTTTCATGTTTATTTTCTACAACATTTTTAAGAAAAATAAATATCAAGGAAAAAATTTCGAATTTAGTTACGATAGGTGAGTACCCCACACTATCTATTCAACCAATCTAAAACGAAATTTTGTGGATTATTTAACCTAAGAAACAAATCTGTAATGCCCACCATATCACTTTTTAACATTGTTTTAAATTTTACACTCATTATTCTTTACGCTCTTAAATTCAATGCTCCCATCCCTGCGAGCTCTATAATTTAATAAAAGCATCAACAGGACAAGAATAAGAGAAAAAAGTTAATGTTAAAATTTCAATAATTTTTGAGATCAATAATGTTATACATATGAATATGAAGTAGATTTTTATATATGCAAGACAATAAATTGTTCTTTAATAGTTTTCAGTAAATTGTAGAATAATTTTATTTAAATTTATTTAAATTGTTGAGTCATCATACAATTTATAAGTAATTAAACCTCAGATAACATACATTTCATTTAAGTAAACAAAAAAAACTGCGGGTACACAATTATATAATTAAACTTCTTTGTAGGTTTTTGTCTCGAAGGAAAAAAAAAAAATCACAAAACGTTTTTAATCCAAATTAACTACTAAAAAGGTTGAGTTCAGGCTACATTCTTATGTTTACATTCCTTTCGAACTACTGGTTTTGCATTGAGTTCACCGTTTTTTTTCAGCGGTGAAATTAATGGAGTTGCCTCTGGCCTGCGAAAAGTGCGTAGCGAAGACGACTTACGGAGTTCATCGGCCTTTTTCGGGGAGTGGGGAGGCAGTGTGACACAAAGCGACTGGACAATAGCTAGCGGGCCTTAACATTTGGGGACAACTAGCCAAAGAGGCACGGACAGTGTATGGGTGTGAGGTGTGACGTCATAGGACCGGACCTCCACACATTAGGGGCCCTGCCTCTTTTGTGAAGCTCTCTATAGCCTTCTATTCCCGAACTTTTGTATTGAATAGTCTCTGCTGTAATAAAAGCAATAAAGCATTTCATATTCTTCATTAGGGTCTGTTAAATTTAATTTTCATTTTAAGAAATGATGTGGAACCGATATCGAATAATTTTTTCATGATGTCATAAAAAAAAATCTTTCGCTGCCTGTCCAATTTAACCCAAACTTTCTCTCCTGCTTTAATGCGCTCGAATGATTTATTCGTGAAGGACAAGCTCCTCTGAAATTACATGTTTTATCTTAGTGCTCGTCTTCCGTCTCTGCTCATCTGTGGTATCACGCGATCCTCAGTAGTAGTCCCAAACAAACCTTTTTCTTCGAACACATGAATACATACTTATCTATTTCGACTTTCAAGTGAAGGAAAATACACCATTTGACTTTTAAGATGAAAATATGTAACGCAGGAGCAATGCAAGCAAAGGATGCTTCACATGTAAGATTAAATAAATATTAGCAAATGATATGAAGACAGTGGGGAGTATGAGAAAAAAATTTAAAGTCTGAAGGCCTCAAAACTCCTAATTACAAATCTTAGTATCCTCCTTTTTTCTTCTTAATACATATAACTATTAATTTCATTTATAATTAAAGTTATTTTAAAATTTAGTCATGTAAGATCCCACTAACACTCCTGTCCTGTTCATAATTTAATCGATCTCATCCAACGATTTTCCGAAAAAGAAAGCCAAGTAGCTTGTTTAGTTTCTCCGTTTTAAAAATTATAGAAAAGAAAACATACGTACCCAACCCTTAAAACACAAAAATATACTATATGAATGATATACTTGGATTCTCTTATTCGCAACTAAGAAAATTTGAAAATGTTTTATCAAAAATCGTGTCAAGATAAGAACGGAAACAGCTTGATTCCTTGAAAATTATTTACATGTAAGAAATCTTTTACTCCGGAACTTATTATATATATGCTTGTACATACTCAATTTAAAAAGAAATTCAATTGTTTTATAATCTTTTCTCGAACAGTTGAATTAACAACTGCTATTTTGGGAGGGATAGAGGGAGTATAGAGAAAAAACAAATCAGAACTGTTAATATATTTGTTATTATTATTATTATTATTATTATTATTATTATTATTATTATTATTATTATTATTATTATTATTATTATTATTATTATATCTATAGATGAAGCATATGGATAATTTTATAGTTTATTAAATTAACTTTTACATTCTAGGAATAAAGAAATGAGAGATAAAAATATTGTTCCAATGAAGAAACATATAAAAGAGATAAGGGTAATTTCTTTACAATAACTCCCTCTATTTAGTCGGTCATTTCTTTACTGAAGTCAAGTGTCCGTCACACAGGGGTTGAGTTTTCTAAGCAGACTTCCTATATTTTATTAGAAATGGATATAAATAAGAGTAAATGAGGATTTATATCTTATTGGCTGGATACATTGATTGTAAAATGATGACCACTTGCTCCGAAGGCAATGTCTAATCTGTCGGACAGTATATATCAGCAGAATACCATCTGCGTGAGAAGCCTTGCTCAGAGGCTAGCTTCACACATCACACTCCCTCCCACTGGCTGGGAATGTATCTGTATTGTGTCGCAATAAATTTTATTCAGGTCTTGTACAAAAAAAATGGCAGAAAGTGGGCAGGACAGAGGTCATACTGGTCGGACCACTACTACCCTAACACAAAAATGTCAACAAATTGGAGCAATGTTTACTTTCTATTTTAGTGTTTATTTTTTTATTTATTTATTTTTTTTTTTCTAGACTTCACAATAAAATATCATACACATATGAAAGTAATATATTGCTATTCCCCCACCAGATATACACCAAACCCTAGAAAAAGTAAATTAATCACGGAAAAAATAATTTTCTTAGTACGTAGTAGACGAGAGACTCATATGTTTCAAAATGCATTGTAGCTACTTACTTTTTTATTTTTATTATAATAGATATATTTTTTATGCTTTTATAGTTGTTTGAATCGATGAATGATTGGTATATGTCATTGAGTTTTTTATTCATTGAGTTCTTTTAGATGTTAAACACACACACACACACACACACACACACACACACACACACACACACACACACACACACACACACACACACACACACACACACACACACACACACACACACACACACACACACACACACACACACACACACACACACACACACACACACACACACACACACACACACACACACACACACACACACACACACACACACACACACACACACACACACACACACACACACACACACACACACACACACACACACACACACACACACACACACACACACACACACACACACACACACACACACACACACACACACACACACACACACACACACACACACACACACACACACACACACACACACACACACACACACACACACACACACACACACACACACACACACACACACACACACACACACACACACACACACACACACACACACACACACACACACACACACACACACACACACACACACACACACACACACACACACACACACACACACACACACACACACACACACACACACACACACACACACACACACACACACACACACACACACACACACACACACACACACACACACACACACACACACACACACACACACACACACACACACACACACACACACACACACACACACACACACACACACACACACACACACACACACACACACACACACACACACACACACACACACACACACACACACACACACACACACACACACACACACACACACACACACACACACACACACACACACACACACACACACACACACACACACACACACACACACACACACACACACACACACACACACACACACACACACACACACACACACACACACACACACACNGTTAGACCGTATTGAGCGATGGTGTGTTGCCAAGTTTCCGCACATGGCTGAGTGTAGAACTGATTCTTCACTCGGCCCTGAAAAAGCCATCTCAGGATGTGCGGAAACTTGGTAACACACCATCAGCTAACACGGTCAAACCCTGATGAAGAAATGTTACAAAATACGTCAGCCTATGTGAACATTCTCGACTTAGTTCGAACTCCTAAGATTTTCTCAATTACTAAAAATGGCTACATAAATTACTATGACATTATGGCTGGGAGAACACTGGTGGAAACCGTGTCTTCGCTACTGAACTTATTTTTGCTTAGATCAAGATTTAAGGTTCATATAATCTTTTTTACGAATGTTATTATTTGAAAATAAACCCTGTTCATATGTGTTAAAGTGGGGTGGAGGACACACTAGATTTTTAAAGAAGACTCTCTGATTGTATTTGGAAGAACTATGTTAAGTGCTTCGTAAAGGGTTGGGCCGGTGCTAAGTCCAGTGCCTCCTACTCATTGGCAGCAATTGTGATAGCTGAGGTAGGCAAAATAAATAATGGTACTCTCTGGAAAAAGAGACTATCAGTGGAAATATGTTCAGGGGGGGGGGCTTGAGTAGGCGTAGCAGCTGAGTCAGTAGGGGGGCGGAGCGTCGGCGATGTCGACCTTAGCGGGACACCACTCCAAGTTCGGAGCGTCAAGTCGATGAACCAGAGCGAGGAGTTCGTCCTCTCGGGTAGGCGTGAATCGGACAGCGGCTGTTGCACAACTCCTCACCGAGGGAAGGTCAGTAACGCTTGAGCTAAGCGGATTTCCCATGTCTCTTGACATAAGTAAGAGTAGTAAGTAATACCTAAGTAGGTCTTTGAGGGCAAAGGGTAAAGTAAAGGTCCTTCTTGCAGAAAATGTCTAAGCTAAGCGGATTTCCCATGTCTCTCAGCAGGAGTAAGTAAGACCTAAATAGGTATTTGAGGGCAAAGGGTAAAGTCGCGAGAAATGGTCCTTCTTGCTGAAAATGTCTAAGCTAAGCGGATTTCCCATATCTCTTGACAGGAGTAAGAATAGTAAGTAATACCAAAGTAGGTCTTTGAGGGCAAAGGGTAAAGTCGCGAGAAATGGTCCTTCTTGCTGAAAATGTCTAAGCTAAGCGGATTTTCCATATCTCTTGACAGGACTAAGAATAGTAAGTAATACCAAAGTAGGTCTTTGAGGGCAAAGGGTAAAATGGCGAGTAATGGTACTTCTTGCAGAAAATGTCTAAGCTATGCGGATTTCCCATGTCTCTTGACAGGAGTAAGAATAGTAAGTAATACCAAAGTAGGTCTTTGAGGGAAAAGGGTAAAGTGGCGAGTAATGGTACTTCTTGCAGAAAATGGCTAAGCTAAGCGGATTTTCCGTGTCACCTGACAGGAGTATGAGTAGTAAGTAAGACCTAAGTAAGTATTTGACGCCAAACGGTAAAGTGGCGAGAAATGGCCCTTCTTACAGAAAATGTCTAAGCTAAGCGGATTTCTCATGTCTCTTGACAGGAGTATGAATAGTAAGCAAGACCTAAATAGGGCAAAGGAAGAATGTCCGCGTTACAGAAACTGAGTGAGCTATGTAGATTCCCTTTGTCATTTCCGTTCGCTAATATGGATTCAAATAAGAGTAATGGCTGATTTGATCCTAGAAACCGAAACGAACAGAGAGGAGAAAGGTTTGATAAACGAAAGCTGTTTGAGCTAAGCAGGCTTACTGACTGATACGAGCCTAATTATGATCTGCGCGGCGGAAATGGTCTACTGCGAAAATAGGTCCGTCAGGCAGGAGCTTAGAACTCTGAACTAAGCGATTACCCATTCCTTCGGTTCTAGTTAAAGATGGTCACCGATAAGAGTAAGTAACAAATCCAGTCTTAAAATAATAAAAAAAAATCTGGAAGGTCGTGAGCAATCTGCTATTTCTTCTGTCTCTTTAAAAGGCCTTCCTTTGTCTGACTGTTAGTATCTTTGCCTGAGAGATCCGATACCGGCGAGAGGGAGGGTTAGGTTGGAAATGGGTGGCACCAATATATATATAAGTCCACATTAACCTAAAGCTCTAAGGCACGACGAAATAAGTGGCTATTTAAAAGGGGAAAGAAAATTCCTTCACGCTTCACTGCTCGAACCACACAGATTCCTCAAGTTCTTTGGCCTCGTTAAAGATGGATACAGATTTCTGTAAATTACCAATATATTTGAGCTGATTTTCCATAGGCTAATCTAGCTATTCAGGTTAGAAACATGGGGCGACTTTTGAAATGTTTCCCTTCAGGAAATTTCAGGGATTTTCAGCTAAAAATATGATAACTTTTAAATTATATACATATATATGGGACACGGTGGTCTGATGGTTATGGTACTAGATTCCTGGGCCAGAGGGCCCAGGTTCAATGCCCAAAGTGTGCTGTAGGTTTTCTTTCGTTCTGTGCTTCTGTTAAAAGGATTTCTGTTGTGCTTCTAGGGGAACACCCAGATATATATATATANATTGGTAGAATGTTAATTAGTAATTAAATTAAATGAGTCAGTCAAGTAAAATAATTATTGATAAGTGTTGATAACTTTTGTTTGATTGAACAAGACATTTTGGTAACAATATGTCAGAATCTTTTACAAAAAAATTCAACTATCTACCACAATGTCATCTGCTGCAAGAAGAAAAATGTTGCATCTTAAAATTACAACATAAAACTTGGGCAAAAGATTCTTTGAAGAAGTTTTATTTTCGAACTATGCACTTCAATAATACATTTCAAAATTTAAATGATTAAACTTTAGAATTAAAAAAACAATACTTCCGATCACTGAGCATGTGTAAATTGGAGTCCCATTAGAATTGGGGAACACAATAATTAATAAGGTAATTTAATTGAGAATGCAACATAAAAATTTATTGCATTTTCAATATTAATTAATTTTAAGAATTTTTTATTGATAAGGAATTAATAAAATGTCATTCTTAATTTCAAAAGCATCTATGTATCATGTATAATCACAGAAAAGATGCAGAAGACAATAATAGCAGTGAGCCTATTAATACCTCAATTTCCCTTTTGAACTGGGGTTGTGACCCCATCAAGGGTCATGTGCTGTGACATTCGCCACAATCTTTATTGATAGATTTAAAAATTACTTAACATTGAATAAAAATGAAATTAATAACCCGGATATAAACCTTTAAGCAGCAAAACTATTTATAAATTATTTGAGTACAGATGTTTATGAAAGTTTTCCCATTTAACTTCACCCGAAGAGCCATAAGACAAGTCACATAAGGAATTGAAAGACTTGCTTTCCTCCTACATTGAACATACATCAAATGTATTATCAGAACAACATCAATGATTAGTTAGTTTGAAAGTCAGTAAAGGACTTTCTCACGTGCCTTAAATCTAGTGCCAGCACATGCAAGTTTCTTTGTACGTCATATCTGCATTTCACAGAGGACATACACTTAAGAACCCAATTCATTAGAGGCCTATTAGACAATGATTTTTGTACTAGTTTGTTTAAGAGAAAAATAACTATAAATCTTCAAGGAAATTGGAGCACTGGTGATATCCATAGAAACAGCAAAAGTGGATTGTCAAATGATGGCCAAAGACATTAAAAGCACTTCCAAGGTTCCCCTCCAAATAAAAAGAGGAAATACAAAAAAGGAACCAGGTGAATCGTAAGGTGAGTCAACTAAGACATTTTATCCAAGCAGAAATTTTAAGACACTTGGCTAATAACTGCAGGTTCTCTATTTATGATTGTTGGAAGTGTGGAAAAAAGGGACATTAGACACGAGTTTATAAATTGAATTTAAGTAAATTTGAAACAAAACAATTAGGAAATGATTGGATTAGTGAACACCATTAATACTAATGTTCTAAATCAGGGGAAAAAAGACAAAATGATTTCAGTTAAATAATAGGGCAAGCCAAGTCAAATGGAATTAGATTTGGCATCTGGTATAATAACCATATCACTGGATGAATTAAAAAATTTTTTCCAGGGAACAAAAATTTTTCCTACCAAACTAAAACTTAAAACTTATTCAAAGGATGAACTAATACCGTATGGTAAAGCTTTCTTAATAGTTATTCACAGCCCAAAAACCTTCGAGGGTACAGTTCACCTTATTGACAGGAATGTAGATTCAGTCTTTGGTCAGAATGGATAAGAGCTGCCAGCATGAAAATAAGCTTTGTAAATAAATTGTCAGTAATAAAAATAGGTTAGAACAGCTGTTTTAGAATATTATTCATTGTTTAATGCTGAAAGATGGTTTAACCATTGTGGATATCTTTATTACTAATTGTCATTGTTATATTAATTTACATGTTAAATAAGAATAAGGTTCCTTAGCTTAACTTATCATTGTTTAGTGAGAAACTGTTGCCCAGTATGGCTGCACTTTGAATGTTTAACTATGAACAAGTTAAACTTTTAGGTTTTGACTTTGTCATATGATACTAGAACACAAAGCAACTTGCAAACGGTTTTTTTTTTTTTAGATTCCCTATTAAAGAGCATGAGGAAAAAATGGATGAAGTATCGTTTTTCCAATGCTACGAAATTGATATATTACAGGTTAATTACGATGACTGGCTAAGAAAACAAGAAGTGATCTGTTAGAGAAAAAGGTTCAATCACACATAAAAAGAAGGAGACAGTTTAGGTAGTTTCAAAATGAATGTCAGAAATTTTGAGCTGGAAGGGGAAGTAATTATGAGATATAACTCAGACAGGGTAGTGATCCCAGGTTGCCTCAGGTGAAGAGTTATAGACGAACTTCATGGAGCTCATATTAGGATGACGAAATGAAGGTTCTTGCAAGAACCCTCTGATGGTAGAGGGGGATCGATGGGGATATTGAGGAAAAAGTTAATAGTTGTGGTCAATGTCTGAATCAAAATGCTCCTCCACTTCTTTACACCCTTGGGAAAAGTCAAGTTCAGCCAACAAAGAAATTCATATATATTTAAGAGATGAAGTTGAGTGGACTGTCACAGAAGCAGACCTGCCCTGTGTAGAAGGAAATACTGGAGAAGCTCAGCCACCGGAAACTCAGTAGCTGGAGAATGGCTGCGAGAAGGAACCAGGAGTTCGAAGATCAAGCAGACATAGGAGGCCACCAGAATGCTATGGCTTTTGATAGGAGGGAGAAGATTGTTTTGTGTGTGTGTATATATATATATATATATCCTTCAAAGGCTCACTTAAACTAAAAAAACACACTTACATTCGCAAAAATATGTAAACAAAAGGAGGATGCCTAAACAGAAAATTCAAATATCGAACAGCTTTTGATTAGTCATGATATATAAGGTATATTTGGTTTTTACACAATATTTACATGTCCTTATGAATTTTAATGAAATTAAAATATAGAGGTAGAGGAATTTTATAATAAACTTGTAATTACAATTTTAACTCTGCTATATAGAAGTTTGAAAACGTTAAAGATAACTTTGTGTTAATATTAATTTAATGTGTATGTAACCATTTGCCTTTTATAGCATAATAAAGTTGAGTGGACGGCACTCAAGATTTGTATATAATTTTAATTCATTTTTGCATGCCAGGTTAGTGATATGTTGTAAATATATCACAAAATGACAACATAAATTGTATTGTAAGCAGAATATTGGATCCAAATTCAAAAAATATTGAAGATTGCTCAGATATAAAGGAGTACAAATTTTAAATTAGAGTCTATGGAAACACAGATTTTACTTAACTTGTTATAACCTTGTTGAAAGGTTATGATCATATTAACACTGGTTTAATAAATAAATAAATAAATGTAAAAAATAACTATCCCTAAATAAAATAATAAAACAAAATAAATATAAAACTAGTACCTTTGAATAATCCTTTCTAATATCCCCATGACAATTTATGTGTTGTCTTAAATGTGGACAGATCCACAAAGCACCGCAACAAGCACATATTATTACGAATGAAATTTATTATATCACTATAATATAATACAGAGAAAGATTTATAATGTATTATCATTTGTGTTTTGTATAATTTGCTTCATTATTATTAGAATGTAAAAATCAGAATGCAATGTANTGTGTGTGAATATTAAATTCTTTGACATTTTCTTCGATCCTACGCATTAAGCGTAGGATCGAAGAAAATGTCAAAGAATGTATCTCAACCATGTATCTATTTTCCTTCAGAATTTGCTAAAAATAACCGATAATTGATTTACTTCTCTAATAAAGAACCCTTATCCCGGTTGATTTTTAAAAAAATTTGTTTTGTCTCATATTATTATTATATTAACCTTAAATATTTAGTTTTCTGAATAGTTTTGAGGAAAATATGTATTATCAGTTTATGCCTTCATCTAGACCACACTTAACCCTTCTCCGTTATTGACCAGAACCATGTAAAATAAATAACATTTTTTTTATCAATAACTTTGTTTTTATTTTGCATTTATATTTTAGAACATTCTCAATAAATAGTCCCCAATTATAGCGTATTTTCTACTAAGTTATCCACTTAACCACATAAATCCTAGAGAAAAAAATAGTAAAAAACACTTGGGAGGCCATAAAACAATAATAATTCTATATAGAATTTAGTGATAGCTTCACTTAATGGTAAAGTAATAGAGATGTTATATTGAAATAAGGTTACATCATTAGAGACCATTGACCCGTCGGCCTTAATCACCCATAGTTATTCCTTGAAGAGTCCGGTGGATTGGCAATGCGGCAGCGGTGGGTTTAGAAACACGTCGTATCGCGGTGCCCGGGCGAGTCTCGTAGGTGTGAGATGTTTAAAGTCCTCTCCGTAGCAGAGGAGTGAGAGTGGTCCTCGACGTCCTTGTGAGGTCCGTTGAACTGAATACCTGTGTGCTGGCATTCCTATGACTGTGGGGTACACGCAGCGAGCCCCTCAACACTGCTACGGGACTCGAACATGTGATCTGAAGAAGAGAGGAGGATAAATGTGCCGATAAATGAATTGTCACTTATCAGAATGTTGGTTAATATTCCAGAAATATATCAAATATAGATGGCATTTGTGAGATGTAATGAACTATATTCATTTTTGTTAGATGATTTTAGTTGGGGTTTGGTCAAGGAAGATCCAAAAAACACAAATTTAAAACGTGTCTTTTTTAAAGATTATCTGCCGACATTTCGGCTTACATTGTAAGCCCTTCAGGGCAGCCTATCATGAAGTCCAGTCATGGAAACGTGAACTTAGGGACAGGACGTCCTCTCTCGTCTTCATGATATAGGCAGTCCTGAAGATAGCTTACAATGTGAGCCGAAACGTTGGCAGATAATCCTTTAAAAAAAAATGCATTTTTTAAATTTGTGTTTTTTGGATCTTCCTCGACCGAACCCCAACTAAAATCATCTATTAATAGTATCTAAGGTAAAAAAAAACTCTCCTTTTGTATATTCATTTTTCTTCTTTTTTTTAAAAACATATTTAAACATATCTATATTTATATTTATTGCAAATAAATTACCAATAAAAATAAGAAAGTAAATATATGAA
>KZ807406.1:19209-32004 GCA_000696205.2 Oncopeltus fasciatus
TTTAATTTATTTTATTTTATTTAAATTTTTTAAATTATTCTTTTTTTTAAATTGTTTTTATGGCTTCTGATTCCAAGGAGGCATCTGAAAAATTTTACTGGTTACTTTGTCTTTTCCCCCGATCCTACAGTAGCTGTGAGTGAACCTATAAATAGGCAGAGGTGGTGCATGCTAGAAGCAAGGATCGCGGCATTCTCACAGCCCCTGTCTTACGAATACCGTAGGCCAGGACCGCTAGAGGCCGCCAGCCATGACCGTCTACTCAACCGACAGTGCCCTGCTTCTTCTCAGAGCAATATTTTCATTTTTAATATTCAAATGAAATACCCAGTCCGCTTACAAAACCATTTTTCGAAAACCCTTCCTCGTGAAGGGATTGCTTTATTAACTAGATGAGATATAGAAGTAGAAATAATACTTTTTAAAAATATAAAATAAAGTGAAAAATAGCAATAAATTATATATANTATATTTTAAATAATTATAAAAATTATATTTCCACTCCAACAAATCCCCTAATGATATCTAAAAAATAAATAACACTATGATGTGCTTGCCTAGTCGGTTGCCAGAAAATGTTTCAAGCAGGCCTTACCAAAGAACTACGACTCTATCACCTCATGTGGCAATGCATTTAGCTCCCTTGTTGCTGCGACGTGGAGTGCACTACTGAATATATCCGTTCTACAAGTAGGTAACTGGAGCATTCCAGCATGCCTTTCTCCCCAAATCCATAAGAAATTGTCGTAGAGGTCTACGAAAGAGAAAGAGAGAGAGAGAGAGAGAGAGAGAGAGAGAGAGAGAGAGAGAGATAATATTAATGCATATAGCACATTAACAATAAAGTTATTATTAAAAATACTCCAATTTGCACGAGCTAATGGAGTCTCTTTGTGTGATATGAACACTTCTCACGTGTAAAGCATCGAGAAATAAGGATAAACTAATGGATTATAAGGGAGACATCTGAGGTACGATATGGAAGTGTCGATGGTCTAGGCAATGTGTTATGGATGTAGATGTAGATTTAACTGGAATATCTTGAACAATGGATCCGAATAGGGGATGAGACCGTTAGCAGTATGGAATGTCTACATCTTGCCTCTTATTGATGGAGTAAGGATTCACAATAAACTCAATGCAGTCTAAGGGCAAAACGAGGCTAAATCAAAAGCACAAGGCTCAAAGCAAAAATGTGTTGTTAATTCGTTTACTGAAATGTTTGGTCAATGTATAAAGACAGAAAAGGTTTCTGAAAAGGGCATACACATAAAGAGAACGAAGTTTATTCTTCACTCAAAGGCCTTTAAAAAAAATTATGCAGTATGGATTATAAAATAGGAGAGGGACAAATTGAGTTGGATTGGCCGTTAAATCAAGGAAGAGAGAAATCTAAGCTGAAGAATATTGGTAATGTGTTCTATGCTTGTTTAGTGCAAGAAAATATAGAAAAGAGTTAGGAATTTTATTTATTTTTTTTTTTTTCAGCATTAGTAATTTTGTATTTAGGTTTGAAGGAGAGTTGAAGGAGTAAACTAATCACTATTCTCTCGGAATAAACTTTTATTATGAAACCAAAAGTTTGCCTCGGAACTGATTGGGTACAAATGGTATTTCCGGAAGCTGTTGTAAATTGTAATATATTTTCCAAGTTTGTACCCCAAACTGCGCGAAGACAGTGAGTAAAAACATTTTAGTTTGCTGCTAAAATTCGACATGAATTTTTGAACAAAAATTCGATCATGATTAAGCACAGAAAAAGACAATCGTAAAGAATTAACGAAGACTATTATATGTAACTTTATTCAGTAAATTTTAAAATCGTGGGTGTTTTAAGCTAGATGTCCGTTATTACTCATTCGAGTGCTCCCCTCCCGGTGACGTGTGCTCCAGCCAATCCCAGCCAGACCACGTGAGTGGTGGGGAGAGGACTATATAAGCCAGCCAGGCCAAGTTTCCCCCGCTTTTTTGCTCTTGGATCCCCTCGTCTGATCTCCTTGAACAATTTAGATATTTTCACTTTATTTCTCTACTTATTTTTTCATACCTACCTACAAAATGGTGAGTACTATATTCTATTGAAATGTTATATTAAACGTGTCAATCCACGATTTTGTAATTGTGAATTCCGCAAGTGACCTTGATTTCAACTTGAGCTTGGCCCGCCATGTTCTCGTAACGGTTTCTTTGGAATTTTCTTAAAATTATTAAATTGTACATTCAATTTATCCAAGTTTTAAGCTAAAATAGTATATTTTGAATTGTTTATAATTTATTGAATTATTTTTTGAAATTCCATGACCATGTCATCATGTTCACTTTCGTAATAGGAAACAACTCGAATGAGTCAAACGTGGCACTCACTTTCCTAGAATTGTTAATTTTAGATCCATTTTTCCTTTTCATTCGCCCTTAGATTAGCACTACACGAAGTAAATGAGAATGAATTTCATTTTTACATTAGTCAAATACATAACGCAGTCTCAGTGCAACAGGTGGCTAGCTTGTGATTTTTTTTCTTAAGGTTTATATCTATTTAGGTAGACTTGTTTAGCTTATACTATCACTGCCAATTTAAAAATTGACATATATTTTAGTCTTCTATTTATTTTTAATATTTAGTCATTTTTAGTATATTTTTACATTTTTTCTATGGATTTTCCATTGTGTTTTAACTTATATTTTATTACCTGATTATTACTGTCATTCTTATGAATCTGCCGTTCATTAAGCTTAAAAAATCATTGCAACCCCCTTTTTAGATAGGACTAGAGGATTGTTTTGAGTTATTAGGAGGACATTCTTAATTTGTATTACTAAGTAAATTTAATTGGCAGTATCATGAGTTTCAGGCTATTCAATAATTGATCTTATTTCTATTTGATAAAAATTCTCTGTGATGAAGGCAAAAAGTATTAAATTTAATTTATGAATCAAATCGGTTAGTGCAAGCTAAATAAACAACCTGAATAGCATTTTGAGACCATAATAGTACTTAAATCTTGCAAGATTGGGATTCTGTGTTCAAATAAAATGTGTGTACCGAAATGAATTTACTTTGTTTAGTTAAATTATCAAACTTGCTAGGACTAATATGTCTTATCTATTGTTGAGGTTAAATTTTTGAAAGTGATTTAAGACTTTTAGTTTGTAATAGTGCATTTATATGTATTTAAATCTATCATTACACATTTCTTTTAATTGTGATTTTGAGGAACTTGGTTAGTCCAATGGATTTCAGAGAAATTTTCAGACCTGACAGCCTTGTGTGATAAGAATAGTTTGTTGTTAGTTAATCCCATAGTCTGGTAATTTTTTTTTTTTTTTTATTCCAGAGGGAATGCATTTCAGTTCACGTTGGACAGGCTGGAGTCCAAATTGGTAATGCCTGTTGGGAACTCTACTGCTTGGAGCATGGCATCCAACCTGATGGCCAGATGCCATCAGACAAGACCATTGGTGGAGGAGATGATAGCTTTAACACTTTCTTCAGTGAGACTGGATCCGGGAAACATGTACCAAGGGCTGTATTTGTTGACCTCGAACCAACTGTTGTTGGTAAGACTTCTTTTTATGTTGATTTTAAAATCTGTTTTTTTTATTTTATATTAATTTATGAATGGATTTAGCCATTGGGATATTTTTATTTTAGAAAGTTTTCTGATCTCAAATACTTAATTCCAAAAATTATAACCTCCATAAAAAATTACATATATGTCTGTCTTTAAAAACTGAAGCAGCTATGGTTTTTGCATCAGCTCGCTATTAACCTTGATTTGATAGGAGTTCATCTAAAATGTCCTAAGAAATACATTTAGATTTGATTTTTTTGTTTTTGCCTTAAGATTAGGCATTGAAAAATAAAAGCAAAGGTTAAGCTCTTTTGGCAACAAATTGAGAAATGGGGAGCTAAAAGTTTAATTTTTCTTTGCTCTGCAGATTTAAAATTTAGTGTAGTCAAAAGGTAATAATACATTTTGTTTCATATTAAATAAAAGGTTTATGAGGTTAAATTAATTGTATCAGTAGGAATATGGGGATTTATTGGAAACCTTTAAATTTACTATATTTCTCGAGCAGTAAAAATTCTACATATTTTGGGGAGGGGGAACTTTAAAAAAAAAAAAAAAAAAAACATAAAACGAGGAAAGCAATTTAAAGTAAGTTCTTAATGTATGAAATATTTTATAAATATTTTTCTTACAGATGAGGTTCGAACTGGTACATACCGCCAACTCTTCCACCCTGAACAATTAATCACTGGTAAGGAGGATGCTGCTAATAATTATGCTAGAGGTCACTACACTATTGGGAAGGAAATTGTGGATCTTGTACTTGACAGGATCCGAAAACTTGCTGATCAATGCACAGGCCTTCAGGGTTTCCTCATCTTCCACTCTTTTGGCGGTGGCACTGGCTCTGGATTCACCTCCCTGTTAATGGAAAGGCTTTCTGTTGATTATGGAAAGAAGAGTAAGCTGGAATTCGCCATTTATCCTGCTCCTCAGGTAGATATTGCATTTTATTTTATATTTGTTTTCTCTACACTACTTCAGAACCACCTTAATTTTCCTTTAAAAAATAAATTTTAATTTTGAATTCAAACTTAAGTACGAATAATTAATTCAATTTTTTCTTTTTTTCCAATGTGTCTTTAAGTTTTTTAGGGTATAAACATTAAATAAGTAGCTCTTTAGTTATTTGTTAATAATACTTTTAATAATACATTATTATAATTAGTTTTTCTGTTACATAGTTTCAATTTTAGTAGTATGTAAAGCTTTTTAATTTATTTAGGATAAGTATGATGCATAACCTAATTTTTAATCATACTTTTGTGGAAATAAAATTAGTAAAAATTGGGGGGGGGGGGGGTCCACCATATCTATTTTCTTTGATTTATTCTGTTCACAAAAATATTTTTTCTTTTATGCGCTTGTGAGCAGTATTAAGCATTTGATGTTATATTGCAAGCCATATTTAATTTTTATGTATTATATTCTGTAACAATTTTGTTGGATATAATACAGCAAAGGCAAATCTCAATTTTATCTATCTGTACCTTTAAAATTAAAATGACCAGAATTTAGTAAAATTGCTAATCAGCCAATTCATTATAATTTTTTATAATTGCGAACTCTTAAAATCACATATTTATAGTTGAAATTATATGAGGGGAGAGGGTAGTTAAGTATGAGACTAAACATTATTTAGGGTTTAATAATAGGAAAATTTACTTTGTTCTGCAGTGGAGGATTTAAGCCTATTAATGTTACATTGGTTTTGCCTAAGCTTAATGTAATAGGATAGGACAAACAAAAAACAGTTCTGTTGCAAACAATATTACTCCTGCCCTAAATTTTTCTGTCCAAAGCAGGAGGGAAGATGTTTTGCAAAAGTGCAGCCCTTGATTGGTTGGTTGATTGTAGCCAACTAATTTTTAAGATATTTTGATTTGTTTAGAATGTTTTTAGATTTTAAAGCGTCAGTCAAATACAAATCTTGATTGCATCATTCTTTGTCTTAAGTAAATCATCACAAAAAAAAAAAAAAAAAAAAAAAAAAAAAAAAAAAAAAAAAAAAAAAAAAAAAAANAAAAAAGTAAGTAAATGTTAGTAAATTGTAAAAAAAAAAAAAAAAAGAAAAAGTGTAAACATTATTTTGTAATAGTTTCTTAGATTGAACTGCATGTTTATGCATGGGAGGAAAGGTGATGATTTTCCAGCAACAAAGTCAGAAACAAAATATTATAACATGTTGTGTTTGTTTAAATGTGCTTTGGCACTAACTAGATCAGATCAATTGACTAGTATTTATTGATAGTAAATTGTCATGATTTTGATTATATTAAATTTCAAATAATGCTATGATTGTTTTAATATTTGAATTAGAAATAAAAAAGTTAAAAAGCTTTACATACAGCTTAATGTTTACAAAACTAATGTTTGTTTTTAGTAGATGTATTGTGTATAGAATAAGAGTTGTTTTTAAGCAAGGCATTCAAGAAGATTAATAAAATAACTAAATTTGTCTTTATATAAATTTTTAAAATCGAAATTAATAATATAGTTAATTGTATTTTGTCTATTGGTGTTATGTTTATTTTTTGTTTCTTATTTTAGGTTTCCACAGCTGTTGTTGAACCCTACAACTCCATCCTGACTACACACACTACTCTGGAACATTCTGATTGTGCTTTCATGGTTGATAATGAAGCTATTTATGACATCTGTAGGCGTAACTTGGACATTGAAAGGCCAACTTACACTAACCTTAATCGTCTCATTGGTCAAATTGTGTCTTCCATCACTGCTTCCCTCAGGTTTGATGGTGCTCTTAATGTGGATCTTACTGAATTCCAGACCAATCTTGTCCCATACCCTAGGATTCATTTCCCTCTTGTTACTTACGCTCCTGTTATCTCATCTGAAAAGGCTTACCACGAACAGCTCTCTGTCTCTGAAATAACCAATGCTTGTTTTGAACCAGCTAACCAAATGGTAAAATGTGATCCTAGACACGGAAAGTATATGGCTTGTTGCATGTTGTACCGAGGTGATGTTGTCCCTAAGGATGTTAATGCTGCTATTGCCACCATTAAGACCAAGAGAACAATCCAGTTTGTTGACTGGTGCCCTACTGGGTTCAAGGTTGGCATCAATTACCAACCACCAACTGTGGTGCCTGGCGGAGATCTTGCTAAGGTTCAGCGAGCTGTTTGCATGTTGTCTAATACTACAGCCATTGCTGAGGCTTGGGCCCGTCTTGATCATAAGTTTGATCTCATGTATGCCAAGAGAGCTTTTGTTCATTGGTATGTTGGTGAGGGCATGGAAGAGGGTGAGTTCTCTGAAGCTAGGGAAGATTTAGCTGCTCTTGAGAAGGACTATGAAGAGGTTGGCATGGATTCAGGTGATAATGAAGGAGAAGGTGGTGAAGAATACTAAATAAATACGCTTATAAATAAAACCATTTAAATGTTACGCAATGTTCAGTATTTATATATTTTATATATAATGTATTGTTTTATATTTAAAAATTCCATGATGCATTTATAGAAAAAACTTTTTTATTGTTCAAAATACAAACTCATTTGCATGAATATATTGTATTTGTTTTCACCTTTACTCTATCTGTTTTCTTCTTCTTTTTAATAACCTAATTATATTGAAAATTTATCTTAATCCCCCCCCCACCCCCCACCCCTGCAGAAAAGCTATTCTATGATCAAAAGTTAAAAGTGATTTGCTATTCTGATATTTATAGGATGTTATGGGCTAAGGTAGAAATGTAGTTTTGCTGTCATTCCCCTTCTCCATTTGTTTCTAAATGTGTGGTAAATTGCCTTAGTATATGTAGGTAGGCAGTGCAGGAAGTATTCATGTAATCAAAACCACTTAAAAATTAATACACAAAGGACAAAGTTCTGGAGTAGTAAGTAATGAACATATGTTAAAACTAGATTTTCATTCATAATAAGGCACTTTCAAAAATTGGTTAAATAGCTGAAGGAACAATTTGAAATTATCCAATGTAATAGAAATGGGCTATGATTATGTATGGTAAATAATTTAAAAGGTTATTTTCACTACCAATGAATATAGAACTATCATACCTTCTATTATCCGTCTTCATTGGTTTCTGCAAACCATCCTCCATTGGTGAGTGCTTTCGGACATTGTCCATCTTCTTGGCCGAATACATGTGTTCACTGTCACTGTTTTGCAGAAACCAATGAAGACGGATAATAGAAGGTATGATAGTTATGATTATGTATGTTTATGATCCTGCGGGCTTGGCAGAGAGATTTATAAACCTCGAATTTATAAAAAATAATTCATGTACTATACGATATAAATTTTTATACGGTTATAAATCTTAAAATTAAGGGGAAAATCGCTCCTCCACTAAAAGTCAAAAGTCTGTTTATCTGGACCTGTGTAGCTTATTTTTGATGTTTCATTTAAGACTGACAAAAAAGAATAAATAGCAAAATTTATCTTGCAAGCCAGAGAAGCACAATGAGTGTAAAAGTTAAGACCACAGCTTTCTTTTATACTGGCTGAAAAGAAAGAGTGAGGAATGCATCTGAAAATATTTGTCATCTTCCCTTACTAGCATTGTAAAAAAAGAAAAAAATAATGAAATGTTTGACAATAATGTTTTACATCAATTATATTCTAATATTTTTTATAACAGTTATAATATTAAAGATGATAAAACTTTTAGTAACTCTTTAAACCTGGTTTCAATCAAAAATGGATTGTTTCAAGGTTAGCAATGAAAAGCTTTTCAGTTCTGAATTGGGAAAGTCTGTACTATGTTCTACTTTATAACAATTTTAGCAGAATTCTCATTGAGAAATCTAATCTACTCACTTTGTCTGGGACAGGACACACTAGGTCTTAAAATATGATATAGTTTATGTTCGATAATATACCAAAAATCTTAGGAAATAATTTAGTGGTGGCTGAGGTCTTTATCCTTCTCTACCAGTAGATTATTGTATATCTTTAGTGGTCATACCTTTTTTTACACCCAATTGATCTCTCCCTTGTAAATTAAATTTCATCTCTTGCTCTTTTTATATCCTACTGGTTACTACTGAAGTCTTCATGACTACATGCACTTATTAATAGCTTGCTCCATCACATCAAGAAAATGCTTCCTACTCTTATTATAGAACATAAATATTAGAAAACGTTTTACACCAATTATTCTCATAATTCATAAATATGTTAAAAAATTTTGCAGTTCAAGTAATATCAAATATATTATAAATTTAGATCTTACTCAAAACTCCCACTCCCTCGTGAAAAAGCATATAGAGAGGAATTGATGTCATTAGCATTTTCTGGCATAGAACATTGAGTTCTTAAATTTGATAATCCTTCAATGCCAGGGAAAGTTACAACCAATTCTTTGTAGAAATAAGATTCTCTTGAGGAATACATTTCCATTGTGTGGCCTTTCAGAGCCAGCTGTTTGAATTTTGGTAATGAGGTTGTTTTTTTTAATGGCGTCAACCTTTGGTCATAAACGCCAGGTAATGAGGTTTGACTTTTCAGTAAACTTGTAAATAACTTCAAGGGACTGACACCCATCAATGAAATAGGTAGCATCGGCAGAGCAGATGGTTGCACTTGTACTTAAATTTTCCCTTGAGTGAATAAATGAGGCAATTTAAAAAAGAGCCCTTCAATTGAGTGTTCATCTAGGCCTATCATTGTTCCCCTGAATAGAGTGATTTTGGAGTTAATCTTAGAAACAGAAGTTTAAAATGAAGGCTGTTAGAGTTTGTGCAGTTCGCAACATTCCTTCAAACTACCTGAATTGTCCCCAGATTATTAGATATGGGGGAAGAAGTAGATAATTAGTCAGATCCAAGCCCACTGAAGGTGCCACAGCAGTCTTGTTGTTGGCAACAACAAATTAAATTGTCCCTAAATTTAAATGAGGAATTGAAGCTTTGATAACTTTTTGCATTCTAAGCAATTCTAATATATGTAAAAGTTATAGAAAGTAAGTTGCACTTTTACAAAAAACTGCTGCAATATGATAACATATAGGATGTCATCACAATCAGTACAATAAACATTTGGGCTTCTTTTGAGGGACAAAAATCCATGCTCAGTAGTGATGGATTGGCTCGAAAAACCTGAATAGCTTTTCCTCTTCAAAGTTGCTTCTGTTCCGAGGGTAGTTTTTGAGATGAGAGATGCACTTGCTGAATGTAAAACAACTGAGCTGTACTTCCCAGATTTTCCGCTGCAATAACTACTGGTTCACATGGAATAAATACATTCAGAAGACAATTGGAGAAAGCTGGAGGAAATTTTTAAAGCTGTTATACACTCGCAAACAAGGTTTATGCCATCAGCAGATGGGATTGGAAGTGTAATTTTCATACTAAACTGCATCTTCATATTGGAGTCTAGGGCTAGAGTGGAGATCAGGAATTATTATCTTGTTTTTTTAACTTTAGAGCCCGAAAGGCTGTCTCTGAGATGCTAGTGACACTTGGAAGAAATCATATGTTTGCAAGTTGCTTTTGTAAGCCTTTATGGTTGCAGTCCACTTTCTGATGAATAACATGCTCACTAGAACTCACCCTCAACAACATAGCAGGTGACTAAGGCTACTTCTTTTTTCAGATAAGGTAATGAAAATGTTTAATTAACTAGGTTCTTTATGAACCACGGAGATAAAGGCATCTTGAAAATGTATCCACTCCAGAAATAAGTCAGATGAGTGAAATTCAGGGAGGACTATTTCGAAGGGGATTTTTAACAGATAATGTAGATTTTGCTTGGTTATAGATCATATAGATTCATATTACCTGTTTGAAATAGTAGCATGCACCTTAATAATTCAAGTAAAATTAAAGCCGGATACTTTCCAATATAATTTTTCTTCCCAAATTTGTGGTAATTCAACAAGCAAATAGTTATGGGTTAAAGGTCATTTAAAAAAAAAATAAACATTTTATTCCAAATAATTAAGCAGTTTTTCTCGAACTAATTTAATTACATCTGGATGACAAAATGCCTTAATTAAATTCTTTCGGAGGTCTTGTTTACCTGAGAGAAAATTACCATCCCCAACACAGTTTGTTTTTAACATTTTAAGAAATTGTTCAGAAGGAAGTTGTGGGACTTCCAAAACTGAATTTCCATTGCTTACTTTTGCCTGGTCACAGGTCAAGGTGATGTGATTTACACACCAAGAAAGTTCTTCAATATTATAATTCTCATTAAGGTAAGGTATGTCATCCTGAAAGAATAAAAAAAAAATATATGAGAATCGTGTTAAAAAACAAAACTGTGCTAAAACAAATATAATCTTACAACACAAAAAGAAAAAAACATTTAAATAATTTCAGCAAGGATAATTCTTTTTAACCTTAAATAATTTTAGATTATAGTTTATAAAATATAATAGGAAACAAAAATACAATTCAGAATTAAGTGTCAAATTTGGTCTAAAGAATTATTCAGTCAGCATAAATAAAATACACTAATATTTTTAGATATCTTAAAATATAGTAAAAATTGTTCAATGAGTCAAACCATATGTAATGATAAAATCATTTGATTGTTTACTTAAGGAAATAAGAGAAGTGTACAGTAAAAGTGATGAAATCAGTTACAAATAATAATTGCAGAGACGATTTTTTTAGATGAAAGTGCTAAAGTAAGTTAAAATACCCTTTCCTCATTATTTTAAACCCCTAAAATCTATTTCGTCTCTCCACCAGAAACCAGGTGCAAGTATTCACTAGACAAGAAAGGGAAGATAATAAGTTCATGGAAATATATTCATTAAAACACTTATTCTTTCATACCTCTTTACCAACATTCCTATTTCTCCAGTAAACTAGTCAGTATAAGAAATACAATTTTGTCCCAAGGAATTGAAGTGGAAAATTATTTGATGTTGAAATTAGTGATCATTAATGATTAACTCAGGTCGATAACCTATACTTAAATTATTGGAAAATTAATGGCTTACACTACACTGGGAATGCTAAAGGACAAAGTTCTTCAGCATTTCTACTAATGCCCTGTACTCTTGACTATACTCGACTGTTAAAGAAAGATTAACTAAGTGAAGAAGTAACTTCTTATAGTTTAAATGGAGACTTTTTTTCACCGTGGAGATTATTAGTTGAGAATTTGTTTGGGTTCAGTCAAGTTAATGCAGATTTGTTCCAGGTGACAAGTCCCCTCTAGCCTTCTTGATAGCCCTGAAGATGACTTACAATGTAAGCCGAAATGTCTAATAAATAAAAAAAAATTTGTTTTAAATATAATTTTTTTGGATCAACCTTATCAATTCTCAACTAATAGTAACTTCATATAATCATAAATATTTTTCCAGGCTTGACCATGAAGAAAATTATTTTTTTCTGGGCTTTCGCACATCCTGTGATAGCTATTTCAGAACTGAATAGCTCATTCACCATTCAGCCCTGAAAAAGCAATCATGTGATATCCTAAAGCTTGGGAAAACAACTTTTAGAAATGATAAAGCCAAAAAGTATTTATGAATATTTCTGAAGACTAAAAGCCTACATGAACAAGTTTTTGATTAAGAAGAAATGTTTAGAGTAAAGAAAAGAAAAAATAAGTCATTATTTGAAGTAACTCAATTGATTGTACTAAGATGATTTTAGTTGGGGTTCGGTCAAGGTAGATCCAAAAAACACAAATTTAAAAAATGTATTTTTTAATAAAGGATTATCTGCCAACGTTTCGGCTTACATTGTAAGCCATCTTCATGATAGCCCTGAAGATGGCTTACAATGTAAGCCGAAACATTGGCAGATAATCCTTTATTAAAAAATACATTTTTTAAATTTGTGTTTTTTGGATCTACCTTGACCGAACCCCAACTAAAATCATCTTAGTACAATCAATTGAGTTACTTCAAATAATAACTTATTTTTTCTTTTCTTTACTCTAAACATTTCTTCTTAATCAAAAACTTGTTCATGTAGGCTTTTAGTCTTCAGAAATATTCATAAATACTTTTTGGCTTTATCATTTCTAAAAGTTGTTTTGCCAAGCTTTAGGATATCACGTGATTGCTTTTTCAGGGCTGAATGAGCCATTCAGTTCTGAAATAGCTATCACAGGATGTGCGAAAGCCCAGAAAAAAATAATTATCTTCAGGGCTATCATGAAGGTGGCTTACAATGTAAGCCGAAACGTTGGCAGATAATCCTTTATTAAAAAATACATTTTTTAAATTTGTGTTTTTTGGATCTACCTTGATCGAACCCCAACTAAAATC